>VWPU01018946.1:0-13004 GCA_013398955.1 Callaeas wilsoni
ACCAAGTATGTCTCATAATCTGCAATTCAAAGAAAACTAACTATAAGCTGACAACATGCAACTTGGGATCTATCTGTAATTACCACACTTCTGGTTAAATTACAGCTCCTGACTGTAAAACCCCTGAGAAATCACAGTTTTAATCTATTACTCCTCAAGCTAAAACAATTGTGACAACATAATGGCATTAATATTAAAAATTACATCAAGTCTCATCATTGTAAACCACAAAACATCATACAACTACAAAAAGTAACAGACTCAAGATATCAGTTCATTGCCTCTAAAAATGCAGCACATATAAACAATGAGGGTCAATGGGATGATTAGCACTGCAAGTGCCATTTACATTCCATTTTTGTTGGTGTTGCAAGATTAGGAAAATCAACTTTCATACAAAAAACCCAAGAAGGGACCAAAAATAGCCCTAGGACATGGGTAAATGCACTACAATACACACAAAGAACTTGACAAGACGACACAAAACCATACTTCCATATCTCATTGGTAACAAATGTCACACAGCTGCATGTGGGCAGCACAATGTGGCCTAAGCTGGTTTATTTTAAAATACCAAAGCCAAAATTTTGACCAAGCTATTTCTAAGCATTTTTGTAAGCACAATGGTTGCAGAATGGTGACCCACACTAGATAAATATAGTTAGCCAGAGTCCAAAATAACTGTTTCTTTTTTAAAAAGTAACCATTTCAACCTACAATTACACAGTACGCGTTGATATGCTCAGTGTCAAAAAAAAGCAAGTCAAATGAAACAAAACCAAAACTAGAACAAACACAAAACCGCCTACCCAATCCCTACCCTTACATAACAAAGTTTGCTTTAGTCCAAAATGCTGTTGAGTTTCAAAAATAAGCCTTTATCATAGACTGCAGAGCTGCAAAAATATATATTAATAACTACAAGATATTTTAGGACAGAAAAGTGTGTTTGAAAATGCAAATACAGTCCCACTTTATTCTTTTCTCAGTAAAAATATTTGAGAGGAACTGTGCTGATGTCAACAAAATAACATTATTAAACCAAACTCTCTCCTTAAGGTGATCTTCAGTCAAAAATTTGACACAGAAGCATATAGAAAGGTATTAAGTGTTTTATCCTAATTTTCCCTTCCCAAAAGGCCTCCAGTATTCCACCAGATTGACACGGCTTAGGAAAGCACTGAGAAGTCTTTATGTTTAGTTCTCACAGAAAATGTACAACGATTTTTGCTTTTTGATATCTCAGCCTTTGCACAAAGGATGCTAAAACCCAAAGGAGAGAGTGACTTCAGTACTGCCTTGGGCCCTTTCTTTAATGCTGATACAGTTCTGAAAGTCTTATTTTGACAGGACAGAAGAATCAAGAGAAAAGAAAAGGTACAGGGAAGAAAAAATCTGTCTCAACAGTGTGGGAGAGAGTGGGAGAGGCAGGGGAAGGGAGGGCCCAAGACACAAAACAGACTCGGGGCCCAGGGGCCGGGGACTTGTTGCAACTCCGGCTGTCAGCGCTGCTTCTTTCTCCTCTCCTCCCTTCCTTTTCAGCAACTCTGGTTGCTTGCCTATCCTCCGCCTAAGAACAATCTGAATATTAAGAATAGTTAGAACAGACAAAGCTGTAGCTTAAATATTAAATATTAAAAATTAACAGCTGGAGTGGACAGCCCAAAGACCATAGGCTAGTCTGCAGTTCTGCAAATAAAGACTTTCTCTCTCGCAGAAACTCCTCCCAATACTGAGCAGCTTCGCCTAAACAAGGATTTGAGGACTCTGCCTTATTACGATATACTGTATCCTGTTTCACTGTATACAATACAGCAGAACTGGCTGAAACACTAGCAGGCATCTTCCATCTCTCCTAAAAACCAAAGAGAGAAACGGAGTGCCTTAGGACATCCAAAGAATGTGCGGCAATCTAAAGGATGGCACTGGGTTTGTCTGCATCAGCAGGGTTCCACCGAGTCACATCGTGCTGCTTCTGAAGCATCTCAGGATTCAAGTTCCCTTCAGCCCAGGGCCAGACAGCTCCCAGTTCCCAGCAGCAAGCACCTTCCTGTATTTGTGTATGAAAGCATCAGTCTTCCCAAGACTAACGGCATAGACACCCTCTGGCACCAGAGACCCGAAATGTCTGCTGAGAACGGACTCTCCAACACGCCGTGCCGAGGAGGAAGAATTCCCACCCACATCCGGGGCTTGTGCAGGGGCTGCTTCGCTGTCGCCGTCAGCAGCGGCCTCAGCAGAATCCCCTCCAGCACACCTGGTCAAACCATCCACGTGCCTGCGGAGGTCTTGGCTCAGCAGCAATACAAGAGTCCCTCCAACACGAAGCACTCTGGCAATCACAGGAAAAATAAAGGTCAGGTGTTGATCCTTCCTGGCATCCCTTCACCTGTGCAGAACACAACACTGCTGACACTTCAGATGCTACCTGCATTCAATAAAACACCTGAATGTGTCATGGCTCAGCTCAGTAAGCTGCATCTCCAAGAGGAATTTAAATCCTCTATCTTCTTATGTCTTCCTAAATGGGAGAACAGGGCCCTGTCCTGACTCCCAAACAATTCTGACATTAACAGTTCTTTTTATTGGGTTATCAGGGAGGATGGACTCATTTTTTTACCCCCTTAGTATTCTTTCGAGGATTGAGGGCACCATCAAGCCTAAGGTTTTTGGAGATTGCAAAGGAACAGTCTCCCAGTGCAGCAAGGGCTTCTCGGATTAGTAGCATAATTCTGAAACTGGCCCTTTCTTCTGGAAACTTTAAAAGGTTCCACTGATCCTTAACGGCTTTCAAACTCAGGAAGCAGAGGAAAATTAACTGTTGTTTGTAATTAATTTTTCTAGGTATATGTCCAAACATTACACTTGGCTTTGAAAAAGGGGAAAAAAAATACTATCCTGACTCAGTTTACAGCAAGTAGTTTGAACAGTTTTACTGGTGGGGCTCTCATGGTAATGGTCCCCTCCTCATCTCCACCTCCCCAAGGGAATATTTTGCTTCAGATGGACCAAGAGAGTAAGTAAGGCCAGAAGACAAGCACAGTAAGATTGCCACACCGTTCTGTGGAGCCATGCCACCTCCTCCACCACTTTTCCATCACATTCCTGCACTGGGTGAGTGAGATCAACACCCACTGAAGACCAGTCCTAGAGAAAGGGCTTGTTTTCAGGCAAGAAGTAGAGGGGAACATGGCTTGAACTGTTACAAGCAGCCCACCTATTAGCTTGGCTCAACTCTGCCACAAAATGACACAGTGAGAGATGAAAGGACACACCTAAAATCAGACCAGGTGGCTAGTGAGATATTCCTGGATAGCAAGGAAAATGCATGCCACTTTTTCTAGCCTGCAATCCTTCTTGTCAAGGCAGGCTGGTCAAAGCTTGGCTGTGACATCAAAAAGGAAAGCCTATGATTTTATACAAGCAGGCCTCAACTGAAAAAGGATTATAGCTTTATTTGCCTGGCCATGCTTTCACTTTGTCCAGGTAGGCCTCTCCTCTTTCCCCTTTCTGCCCTGTAAAGAAAACTTCTGAGTGTGGCTCAGAAATATTTCACCATCATGCCTTGCAAAGAGTATTTGTGAGCATGGCTCACACAAGATCATTCCTTGTCAGCCTGTGCTGCCATCGGCACTCACAGCTTGCAAGACACAACAAACAGTCTCTAAGGGACAAGTAAAGGTCTCGGACTTCCACAGCCTGCACAGGGTCAGACTACAGAGCTGGAGAATGTTTGCAATAAAGCAAATCTGAAGCTGACCGAATGCTTAGATACAAACCATCGTGGCACTTACATCAAACCGCAAGCGTGTCAAAGGCTACACATACCTCTCCATTTCCTGGAGAATATCTGGCAGGAGCTGGGCATCATTCGTGATCTTGAACTTCTTCCCAAATGGAATATCCGAAATAACACTGTCAAAGCTTTCTGAAGGCAATGGCAATGCTGCAGAATAAAGGCAGGTCTTTATCTCTGACTGTCTGAAAAATGCACAGCAGCTATGCTCCCATTCTCCTCACGACACTGTCTGCCAGCTCTTTTTGGGCTATGCACCCAGATTCACACCTCCTTCTGCACTTGCCCTCACAAACAACACCATGAAGCCACCATTCCTCTGCGGACTGGGAAGAGACAAGCCCATGACAGCATAGTTTAGTTTGCAGATACCCTGCTCCTGGTGATGTCTGCCCCTACAGCAAGACTCTCCAATAGCGCTCTACATGGCTCCAAATCGACTACTGCTTCTCAACACACAGTACATCTTAAACATGAAAACAATTTAGCAAAATAAAAAAGAAGAGCCAAGCTTGTGAACACTTCACTTAGTGCACACGTTCAAGTGCACATGTATGAATGGGAAGGAACCACATCAAATTCCTCTCCATTTCCCTTTTCTCCCCCCAGGCATCTGGTTACAGCCAGAATCATTCTGACACAGCTACTGTCTTTGAAGTGTCTCCTCAGAGTTTCTGCATCCCAGCAAAGGTCAGTTCTCCTGATGAAGATGCAGCACTGTGCCCTGTGCCCTGGCCACATGCCAGGCTGTGCAGGCCAGTCTGAGATCCTTCCTGAGACCCTACGGGTCCTCCATCCCTCAGGGTGCTCAACACTGACTGGACACGGGCCTGAGCAGACAACAGGACTAAAGACCTACAACAGTCCCTTCCCACCTAAACTCTGCTGAGATTCTATGCCAACTTTTTTAGAACTAGCTGGAGATGTTTCCCGGACCATTCTTGGGTCAACACTTGCAGCACAACAACTGAGTATCAATTTTATCTGCAAGTGAAAGGACATGTCCCCTACGGTCCTGCTCAAGACATGCAGAAATAACAGCTTTTGGCCAGTGATGAAGACGCCAACTACTTGTTCAGTTTAGAAAACCTGATACCTAAGCACATTCCATTATCCTAGAAGCAAAAGTCAAACGCAGCTTTTAAGTAAGAAATAAAACTACATTTTTATAAAAAACAAATAATATTTCTTACTATTTCGGTAAGAAATAAATACTGCAAGGTAAAAAAATATGCACACTTCATCACTCATGCACAGGGAAAAACAGCCAGCTTGCCTGCCATGAATTTCATATAGTTTAGCCTCAGGCTTTGAGTTCCAAAATAAGGTCATGAAACGATTACCTTCTCCACAGACTAGCTTGTGAATTAAAAGCAAACCAACTTCCCGTTACAGGAGAAAGGCATCATCCTTCAAAACACTCCTACTGCAAAACATGAACAATTCCTCTTAGCTTAATGAGTGCTCACCATTACTCACCTGGTAAATTTAAGTTACAGGCCGCATTTGATTTGGATTTGTCCTGGCTGTGTTCCATTAAGATACAAAGAACTCTCACATGGTACATACTCTTTGTGGTATTCACACATCTACCATCAAGAGAGACAACTACTGTCCATGGCGGACAATTATCATTTTTATTGTCTTCTGCCGACTTCATTCTTACCAAAGTTCCCAGGTGCAGGCAACAGGGAGGAAGAACAATTATCCCTTCACTAGCACTAGCACTAGAGAGTCACCACTCAGCTATTTGTTGGGAGTCAGCTCTACAACATATCACCTCAAGAGAACCTACGGTACCTGTACAATCCCGGAAACACAAAAAAAATTCACTTGCAAAGGCTACAGACATACCTTTCACAGAAGCTTTAAGCAACTCAATCTTATCCACTAAGCCTGCAGTTCTGATATTCCCATCTGCACCCTCCAACTGTGAATCACTTATATCAGCACCCCAGTAACAAGCTTCCTGTTCACAGAGAAAGAGAAAAGTAATTTTGTTAACACTTGGGTTATTTATTTTATAAACCCTTCTCAGAATTGCCTTGTTGCACAGCTCTTGCAAGACAATCCCCTTTCTGGGATATGTACTATTGTTACACAGAGCAATTCACAATCCAGAAGATGGAGGAATGGAGGAAGTATGTGCTGTCTTCACTCCTTTAATGTTCTGGTCTGCTCAAGACACTTGAAATTACAAAAATATCAAGGGCATGTCCTAACAGCAAGACCCTAGCTAGCTACAGCCAGCCACACTGCCTCTAATGCTGATGACCGTCCCATCACACTGACTCCTCTGCTCTCAGGATAAGCCCAGGAAGCTTTACAAGTCCATGGTTGCCTCACACAAACCCTGCAGTGTGAATCAATAGCTGCACAAGCCTGTAGGGGACATTCATTTGGAGGAACGTTTGTACTAAAACACTTTTAGCAGCTGCCAAGAAAGATTGGTGTGGTTTCACCTTTTCAGCAACGGACTTTGGCCTAACTGGTACAGAGAAAACCCTGTATCACAACTACCAGTTTCCCTGCAAAGGTCCAGCCAACTGTGACTGGGATACTTACGGGCCACTCTTTGGCAGCCTCCAGTAGTATTGTTCCTAGCCCACACATGGGATCCAGCACAAGGGCACCAGCCTACAAAAACAGAGGTGTTACTGCATCCCAAGCAAGACAGACTCCTTACCTAGGACAAAGCTCACAGAGGCATGTACATAATCCCACTGAATGCAGCACAGGTTAACAATAACCGCTGGTAATCCCAGGCCAAACTCGCTTGTAAGGGAATATAGTAAAAAGCACCAACAGCTCCACTACAGACAGCCCTGAGGTGACATTCATGAGGAAGTATTACAAATGGACTGCAGACAGATAGTGGTACCAAATTAATGTGTGAAAAGAGATCACATTTCCTTGGAAAACAACACCAAACAAGGTTTCATTTTCTCGCTGTCACTGGACAGAGAAAAAAAATCTCGCCACTTAGACATACATCTGTACAAGGATTAACAGCTCTGTTGAGAAGCACCTGGAATTACAGTAGACACTTGGCTGAACAGCAGGTGACAGCACACTCTCATCACAGAGTGGGCAGACCCTGTCCACATGCATTAGGGATTGGGGCATTAAAATCACCACACTCCTTCAAAGTGTCCAGCTCCAGCCACGATGAGCAGCACTCCCCTCCCCTTCATTCAGGACTCCGTATCTTTGCAAGGAACATCCACTGACACTGATTTCAGCCAGAGAAGCCATGGCCCATGCAACTGTTGACCGCAGTCCGGCTGTTTTGATATACTCTCTGTTTGCCAATGGAAGCCTGCAGACAGAAAAAAAAAAAATAATTAACTAAAACAACAGCAGAACCACCCAGAAAAGCCCCTGTAATGTCAAAGAACAAATGAACTGGACAGATCTACTGAGAGACAGAGAAGTCTGCTTTTAACCGTAACTCACTGCCAAGTCTGGCCTATGTGCTCATTTAAGATCCAGGCAGATCACAAGACTAATTTGACAACCAGAAATTATCAAACCAAAAGATAAATACTCATGGTGGGCAGCAAGATTTACAAGTCTTGCTTGTTCTGATACTGCCACAACAAATCTGGTGGGGAGAACGCTTACCTGAAAAGAGGAATCCCCACCACAGAGTGAATGTCATTAAGATGTACAAAGATCTAAAAGAGGAAAAAAAACCAACCCAAACATTTCAAAGTCTCAAACTGACACGACAATAGCTTTAACTCTAACCCAAACACAGATGCTTCTACAAACTTCTGATCTCAGTTTTTAAGAACAAAAATGCATACTATAAACAATAATAATTAATTGGAAGAAATCCCATGAGATAATCTGAATGCCACTTTAAAGATGATTTAATGCTTAAGCAAGCTGAAGGGGATTTTGTCAGCCAGGAATCCATCAGCAAGCACTTGAATTTATAAGAGGGTCTATTCTTCCTTAACACAGCATGGTAATTTTTAGTTATGAATCCATTTACTACAAGTGGAAGAATATTATTCACTGTATAGTAGCGACAAAATAAAAAAAAATGCAAACAAACTAACAAGAAAACCAAACCACAAAACCAAAACCCAAACAAACAAAAGCAAAACAAAACAATCAACCAACCAAAAAAAAAAAAAACCACCAAAAAGCCACCATTACCCACACTTGTGCCACTAAGGGGCAATTCAGATAGAAGTTACGCATAATTAAACCTTCCAGAAAGGTAGGCAGCTAAAAGAAATTGTTCTGCTGTCCCATAGAGAGCATCACAAAAGAAGACTGAGCTCCCCAGTCTTGCATCACTGCAACCCCTGCCCCTAGAAAGTGCAAAGGGAAACGTGATGCTGTTGAAAAATCCCAGTCTTCAGCACTGGAATAGTTTCAGAGCAAAAATCTGGGTAAGAACAGGAGCCCCATATGAGCCTCAACAAAGCTGTACATAATGCTCAGTGTGGGAAAACCAGTGCCAGTAAATGAACTCAGGAGTTTCTACAGGTCTCAGATCTCTCAGAATCAGTGCTGAGCAGCTTCGAGAAGCCAAGCACAGGGATGGAGAAACAGCTTGTCAAGAGCAAGGAGTCCCTTCAAAGGTCTCCAGGCAGCCTGTACCAGCAAGGGTGCACTAAGCAAGCTGTTTGTCCCAGACAAGGCCCAGGGGGAGGCTCTTCCACAAATGGCATTCTCAAGTCTAGAACATGCCCTTGCTGCTTGCTCACTTCCCCTCCAGAGGCTACAGACACCCCACGGCTCAGATGACTTCCATTTTCACAGTCAGAGTCCAGCAGACTGTAAGGGTGCCAGATCCTGAAACACCTCCTCTATGGATCCTTCCCCTCTAGTGCAGGCCTGTGTAGCCAAGCTGGTGTTTATTCCAGAGCTCTGGAAAAAACACACACAACAGGGGCCACATACATGCTTTGCTCAGCGCTACCAGCTGATTTCCAGTTACATTCAGCGGCAGAAAGACCCGCAGGGAGAGGCCATGGTCTCACGTGCAAAGGGAGTAGAGAACAAAACAGAAGATGCCAGGGGTGATTCTGGAAGCGTCAACAAGTAGACGAGCACCACTACCTCTAGGTCAGGGTCCCGCAGATCAGCATGCCACCCGCACTGCTTCACAAGTGCAATGCCAATGGCTCTTCCGATCTCCTACAAGGGGGAAGAACAGTCACAGGCAATAGAAAACCACAGAATTTAGAAAACTGCAGATCACAGCCTTGGATGCACAACCCTCAGAAATTCCTGGGAAAAGAAAGACTCTGTGCCTAAGAGAACAATTCACACCAGAAGAGGTACAACAGGGCAAAGCAGGTGAGTGAGGGGCAAAGCAAACACACCACATGGCAAACAACCAACAGTCAACTAGGGCTAGAGAGGCTAAAGTTCAAGTCCTGACCAAGTCACAACAAAATATTCACTTGAGCTGGACTTGATCCTTGTGGGTCCCTTCCAACTCAGAATATTCTGTGATTGCCACCATTCTGGAATTCTTGATCACATGCACAAAACACTTTCAATGGCTCTAAGGCAGACTACCCAACAGAAAACCTGCAAATGCGTAACTACAACTCACAATTTTAATGCTTTCATTACATCTAGAAAGCTCTGATTACCTTCACAGTATAAGTTCAAACACAGCATCAATTTAGGCAAACACTCTTGTACAGAGCCTCATGTGTCTCACCTCACCAAGGTACTAGCTTTAGCAGGAAAAATATCTGAACTACTGTTACCTTCAAGTAAGAGAAACCTGCACAGATGGGAAGAGGGCTGGATGGAATGGACCTCTGGAGGTCTGTATGTCACCATTCTTTTCCAAGGACCAAGCTCCCCTTCTCTTCTAGACTGCCTGCCACAACTGAGAGGAGTCTGGCTCCACGGTCCTTGCAATGGCCCTTTAAGTAGCTGTAAACTTATCCGATCACTCCTCAGCCTCCACAGGCCCAGAAACGTCAAACTCTTACCTTTGCTCAATCTCAAATAAAAGGTATCGATTTGAAAAACATTAAGGGTAATAGTGCACAGAAATTAAAAACAGCATTTGTATTTCCACTTGTTTAAGGTGAATGCAGGTTAAGGGCTTTTTGAGAAAACACAGAAAAAGCTTAGATCAGTTTATTACTCCAGAACACACAACACAACAGAAATGACAAACGAGCTACCCATCTCTGTTCACCTTTGCTAAATTCCTTTAAGACACAGATACTTCGGCATACCTGTGAAGTAAGTATTTTGGCAAGCGCTCCACTACAACGACAAGACACTCTGAAACTGAAGCTAAACTTCTCATTTGCAGTAGGATTGTCTCCAGTGCCTTTGGAAGGGAATTCTGAGGAAGTCTTGCTCTCAGTCCAGCTCTCCTGACCGCTCATTCTTTCTGGTGCCACAGACGTCTCTCCAGCTTCCACCTGACATTCCTCAGACACAATTGCTCTCACTTGCTCCATTTTCTGCCTTTTACTTGCAGTATTTGTCTCTTCCGACTTTCTCTTCAGAGCCAATACATTTTCTCGAGAGACATCACCTGTTTTCCTCTTGCGTCCATGAAACTTTTTCCAAACAGAGATAATAGCCAGCCAGTATTTCGGTTCCTCAACGACAAAGCTTTTAATCTCATGCAGCATTTTCCCTGGAAGAAAAAAGCAGTTTTGGGTTAAGTACTTCAGCCTCAGCATTTAATTTCCCTGCGGACTGAGAACAGCTGTTAACAGCGACTGTGTTCAGATTTCATGAATGCGTGAATCCAGAAAGCAGCAACTGACACCACAGGCACAGCTGAGCCCTCAGAACCCACTTAACCACCAGAAGACACACAGGCACCCCTCTGATTACAAGCTCTGCACAACCAAGATTAAATCATGCAAGGGTTGAATTCTGCACAAGAATTCACTAGCTCCAGAAAACCAGACCACCCGTGAGAGTCATTCCCAGGGACAGAGGACCAGCCTACCATGCCATTCTCCCCAGAAAGCACTTGGCCCAGGATTAAGAGATGTAGGATGTTTTCCAGCATTGAAAGACAGATATAAACAAGAATTACTTTGAGTCATCTCAGGCAAAAACAAGTTTATTCTTTCAACAAGAAAATTTCTGATTACCATTCATCACTCTGCCTTCAATCCTGCAACACACACTTAAACGTGTGCGCAGTCCTAAGGTAGCTACAAGAGAGGCATGAGGAACACAGAGGCCAATTCACTTAAATACCTCAAAGCCGGTCAAGAAAAAAAAATTCAAGGTCTTTCTAGTTATCACTTAAAATTTTAGAATCATGATCAAATTTCATCCTCAAAACTGAAGGTAATCTCACAAATAAAAATCCACTAGCAGGCAGATATCAACCCATCTAACTTGAAATTCTCATTCCAACACTGACAAAGAGGATGACTCAAGTAGCTGAGGCTTAGAAGGAAGCTGGATACTTAACAGTAAATTGACACAGAATATAGGTCGGGATTCACATTACTTAACAGAAAATAAGACTTGTTGTTAAAATAAACACAAGAGATCCAGAACTGAACTTTAGTTTTCGGGTGGGGTGTTTGTTCTTCTCTTTTTTGAGACTGGGCAGGGGGAGAGAGTCTCAAAAATACACATATACATTCAGTGCTGGCAGAATACCATAGGAAGGCAGCTACTGAAAACAATTACAAAGCCCTTTATAGATTAAAAAAATGTTGAAAACACACCTGAGTGAAAAACACTTCAGAAACGATGACTGTCAATTAGAACTACGGCCATTAGTAAAAAAATAAACACTTCAAACTTTCTAACTAGGACTCAAACCGAGGTTTCCCGTTCCCGCGCAGCCCATGTCCGGGCCGTACCTTTGTTCCCGGACACCGGCAGCGGGCTGTGCTTCTTCAGCAGCAGGAACAGGCGCTCCCCCGACCGCAGCTTCCTCAGCTCGCCCGGTCCCGCCGCTGCCCTGAAGAACACTTTTCCCGAGACGCAGTCCACCTCCGGGGAGAACACACGTCGGACCCGGCCGGGAGGCTTCGGATGAGCCCCGCGCCCCGCAGCCTCGCGGGCAGCCCGGCCCCAGCTTCCCGCGGGTGACGGCCCCCCGTGCCCGCAGTGCGGAGGCCCCTCCGACCCCGACCAGCCCCGCGGCGCCCCGCGCCCGTGGCGGCACAGCGCAGGCTGTGCTCTCCCGGCTTCAGGGCACGCGGCCGCGTTCCCCGCTGAGCCGGACCGGGGCGCCCGAGTGGACACCGGCTCCGGCTCCCCCGGACCGGACCAGAGCGCCCGCGTGGGCACCGGCTCCGGCTCCCCGCTCACCTCCGTGGCGCCGAGCCGCGCCCGCACCTCCCGCGCGAGGAAGGGCTCCAGCCCGCGGCCCGCCGTGCAGAAGAACCACACGGGCTCTGCCGCCGACATCTTGACGAGGGCGGGCCTGTGCGGCGGGGCCTCCTCGGGGGCGGTGCCCCGGCAGCGGACTGGCAGGCCTGGGCGCGGGGAACGGGATTTAAAAGCGTCTGGTTTTTGTATTGTTTCCTAGGTTTTATTTTATTTAGCCTTCGGATATCCAATCCTTACGTGCTGTTTGTGTAGGACAAACGAACTTCCCATATGGAAATGCACAAGATACTTTTCACCAACCGCTCAGCACGGCGGACTCAGGCACTTGCAATGGCTTTATTCTCAGTATAATTAGTCCTGTGTAGAGATGACTGTATATAAATAATACAGACACATACAGTATAGTACACACGATTGCTTTCATTGTAAATTCAGAAGTGAAAAAAAAAAATCCATTGTTATTCTATACAAACACTTCGGTAGGAAGTTCCAGCTGTTATTTTGTCATGACCTGCAACTTCGGAGGAAAAAGGACAGGCAAATAGATCTATTCAGAGCTCTAAACTTCACTTTGTAGTAAACTACAGAGGACTGACACCAGCCAGCAGAATACCAAGGATCTGAATTCAGTACAGCAGTATTTCTCCCTCCAAGGAAAAAAAGAAAAATCTTGCAAAAAAGGAAAGCTAGGAGCTTGCATTATGTAGCTAAGACAAACCTCGTATGTTACAGTCTTTTCTTCAAATGTTTGTAAACAATAGGTTTACGGTTTTAGGCAAAGAAAATAAAGTTCCTGAGTTGGTCCTTGCACGCTTCACACATAAAGAGCATTGTAAAGGTGCAAGGACCTCAGCAAACACCTGCATTTCATGCTTAATAGCTGTGCCGGTTTGGACAC
>VWPU01018947.1:0-38767 GCA_013398955.1 Callaeas wilsoni
GAACCCAAACCCCTACACATACACACTGGCACCGTGTGTCATTGATGGAAAAGTATTTGGGATTTCTTTCAGCAAAGATGCTGCTCACAAAACTTCATACAAGAGAGGGAGAAAACTTGCGTTCTTAAGGGCATGAAACCCATATAACAGAATTACATAGCTTTTTCATATGATCTTGTTAATAATGTTCCAGTGCTTTGTGGCTAAGTTCCTAATCACAGATATCTATAGCCTGACTTCTGAAAAACAAAATATTACTTTAGTTCCTTTAACACTGTCAGCAGCAATGTGTAATGAGAGGATGTGTTTATACTGTTGGACTGAATTTCTCACAGGAGTTCTAGTCCACAATCATCCGTACTGCCTATGTGTTGATCTGTCTGCAAGGAAAGGTTTGGAGGCAGGCAGATGGTTTCAAAGCAACCGCATGTGGTCACAGCTGACAAGATTCCAGCTGGGATTCCAGTTTGCCTGCCTGCTGCCCCCCACATACTCTGCCCCCTCCTTGGTCCGTGCCACCAAGCACAAGGCACCATAACTGTGCCCAGTGCTGTGACATGCAGTGCTGCAGTGAGCAGCTCTCACCTACTCACTTCTGCTGTAACAGCAGCAAAAGGTGGTCAGGATGAGCATGGTTTTCCTACAAGTAATGGTTTGCTTGCACAAATCTGTCCCAGGCCTGGTACACACAGATCAGGAAACCATTTCACTTAGAAATAAAACTCCAGTGTGGAACATCCTTGTTCCCCTGAAACAAATCTTCAGTTTTGAGTAGCTCACCAGATTTACCCTTGCTACTAAGCTGGTCCTCATCCTTTTCAAAGTGTCGATGACCAAATTAGATCATCCATCCTGTCTATATTAGTTTCCAAGACACAGAAGACAGTTTCTTCCCAAGCCCAGTCTGTGGCCATGGCACTGACACTTTTCCTCCAGTCCAGGATAAGTCAAAGCTAAGCTGCCTGACCTAGCCACCATTACGGCATTACTCTGCAAGTGAGCTGGTGCAGGTATGCTTGCTGTTGGTAAGGGGGGCAAGGCTGAAGGGCAGACAATGTCATCTTTAGAGAGAGGACATGCTCTGCACACACTTGCTTATGAAGGGTATACTGACAGCCAGTGGCCAGAGCTGAGTGCCTGGGATTAGGAAGACTTTCCAAAGGGCTACCCCCTCTCCCAGTATCCCTCACATATGCATTTTTGCTGTTCTCCCTTCATCTGTCCAGCTGTAAAGCAAGCACTGTGAAGGGATTCTACTCGTCACACTTGCAGCTACTCTGACCTATACTGCAAATCTAGTCCTCATCTCTCAGCCATGTAAATAGGCAAATTTCAAGCCTCGGTAGTTGCAGACTGTGGTTAACAGCCTGTAGTAGTTATAATACTCCAGACTAGATCATGTTTTTGTCCAGTGTGGGTCAATGTGGCATTAAGCAGAGGTACAGTAATCAGAACACACCACCACTTCACTAATCACAAATGCCCAGTTTGCTTTCCAAGGGCTCATGAAGGAGCCATGGGTTCTCTAACCACATCTTTATATGTAGGTCAAGCATTAAGACAGACGGACAGACAGTAGGGTAGTACTATTAGCATGGTGCCTTCAGGGAGACAGCTGTATCTGCCAGGAAATCAGGTGTTGCAGCCTGGGGCCAGAGATCTTTTCCAGGCAATTC
Source organism: Callaeas wilsoni (assembly GCA_013398955.1). Lineage (NCBI taxonomy): Eukaryota > Metazoa > Chordata > Aves > Passeriformes > Callaeidae > Callaeas > Callaeas wilsoni. The sequence goes on from VWPU01018947.1 coordinate 1,677, forward strand.
TCCTGGATCAAGGCCTGCAGAGAAATGAGCCCAGCCTCGACAAAGGAATGCGAGTAGTGACCAGGCAGGAGCCTGACTCCTAATGTAGAATCTGCCCTCTTTTCTTTTCCAGCATATTGGGAGGCAGTGGAGAGGGAAGATTTGCTCCTGGGAGACTTCTTCGTGGCTGTAAGTACATGCTCAAAATGGCAGGATGAAGAAATGAAAAACAGGACATAAAAAACATGAACATCAGCACTAAGCTTCTGTGCCTGATTTTTGCCCATTCCTTTCATACTGCCCATAATCAGAGAAGATGTGTTACAGCATGTTTGCAGGTTATGTAGCAACCCAGCTACCACAGCCATGCAGCAGTCTCTGTCAGGGAGACGATGCAAACACAGAGGATGAGGAGGAACACACCATTTGGACCTGTTAAGATCTGAAAGAGTAACAGGACACACTAAACATATGTTCTGGAAAATACAGACTTGATTTCCAGAGGTAACATTTTAAAATATTTCCAGGCCAAGATGGACAGAGGAGGATTATGAGATTTTTGCTTTTGGGGTACAGGTACCTTAAAAACAACAGTAAAAAGCAGTGGTCTCTGTGGATAGGGCTATTCCCCCAAGAGGGACAGATGCATCTTCTCTGTGATGTAAAAGACAGAGGTTTTTCTTTTGCTGCTCTGTAGCAGAGTTGCCATAGAGCAGCCGTTTTGCTGAATTGAAAATATCTGCTCTTTGGTTTTGCATGGGAGTCGGCTCCAGGCAGAAGGAGAGGATGCTTTCCTCCTCTTGAGGTTTTGTGCACATTGTGGGCTGTGTTAGATGTGGCAGGGCAAGTGATCTCACTAGTGCATTTTGGTTTCTCTATTTTAAAACTGCAAAGAACAGATGAGTCCATCCTTGATTGGAAGTTTTGGCCAAATATTTCTTAAACTGTGTTTTCAGAACTATAAAATACCTTAGGACTGTTCCAAAATCAAATCACTTCAATGCCTGTCTACTCCTTGACTGAGCTAAGTGGCCAATAAAGTTGTAGCGATAGCTAAAGCAAAAGATACAGTGCTGGCATTTATATGCAGAGGGGAAAACATTCTTTATAAGTCTAATGGTATGCATTTGGTTCTGCTGTTTGTGCACTCAGAAACAAACAAACAAACCAAAAAAGTGAATACATAATGATGGTTGTACCTGATGCAGGGGTATAAGTGGTCAAGCACATGATCGTATCAGTGGCTGGCAATGCCTCATTACCCATAGTGGAGTTCCAGGGATGGCTCTCCAGAGTTGCTGACTGTGTAGAGTAGGCATAAGCAGGTTATCAGGTGGCATAACCTGCATTAATTCCATTTGATATTGAGGAAAAGGTAAGTATTGGTGAATTGGGAGCAGGTATCATGTGGCCTTCCAGTCACAGGTCTCATGGGACTTGCTGTCAGCTGTGGGAGCACTAGGCAGCATGGTCATGCAGATGCCTAACAGTCCAGTGAAGGCCGAAATTATATATTGATCATATTTCCCATGTTACATTTTAATCTGATTATTACATTTAAAATGCCTACTTTACATATCTTGGACTGCTAGATCACTGAAGCCAAACAATAACTTTTAAGCAACAACAGAATAATTTTAAGAATGCAATAAGAAACAAATGAAATTACAGCAGGGCTTCTGCTGTGACTGTAATTCAATTTCTCACTGAGCGTGATCTGCTTTTCCTCTCTTGGCGATGTGTGTGACAGACAGGACCTGCCCTTTGCTCTGTGAACAGATGAAGGGCTGGTGGGGCAAATTGTTTGTGGTGACAACTGCTTTGGCTCATCAAAGATACTCGGATTCAGAAATCTTCTAATTACATAACCGGTGAATCAGAGCACTGGCAGTCCTTCTTCCAGTGTTGGAGAGGGTGTCAGTGTCACCACCTCTTGCTAATTCTCTGCATTATACAGTACATGTAGATGAAGGCAGCAAAGCATTTCCTTTACCTCAAGCTATGAAATAATTGGAAGTACAACAATTTAAATCCCTGGGTGCTGGAGGGAGGGGTAAATGCAGTGGAAGAGCTAAAGGTGGGCAAGAGGTGGATAAGAGGTGGGCAGTCAACTGTCTCTTCTCAGTCTCAAAACTCATTCAGTTGTAAATCAGATGACCTCTGTTACTTTTCAATTTACTGTTCATGGAGAGATTCGGAAAACCCAGTAGCCTAAAGCAAAAGCTTAGCAAGCCACGCTGCAAGTCAAGGCTTGCTTATTATGACCTTTACTCATGAAGACTGTCTTCCCTTTCTGAAATGGTTTTCTTTAAAGCATTGTCAGAGACTGAAATGTTATGGTTCATGGCTTAAACATTGTTATGAAGGACCTTTTGCCCATGATTACAAAACTGTATGAAGAAAGTGTGACCACCAAAGCCCTCCCCTCCCTGAAAATGCCTCCTAAGGGAAACTTTGGACAGTGAGTTAAACCACCTAAGGGAACTTGAGATAAGATAAAGGTGACACTATTGTTCAATCATATCAGGTCTAGGAAAAAGCAAACAAGGCTGAGGGAGAAGAATGCATCCACAAGAAAGCCAAACCCAGCAGCAGTCCTGAAAATCATCCCTGTCTGGGTTCCATGGGGAAGCCATAGCCCTCAGGCTCTCTGTTGAGGGCAGGTTTGCACAGACTTCTCCCCCTTCCCCAGCCAAGGGGAGAGGAGGAGAGTTTTGGGTGTGTGGCATAACCTCAGGTCAGAGACAGTGAACACCCATCCTCCCTTACACAAACAGGCTCAGTTTTAAAATCTCCCACCCCAGAAAGGCCATATCCATAGGACATTCACGTGAGGAGCAGCTGAGAGGGTGTCATAATCCATCAAAGCCCCCCCAAAGTGCTCCCCAGACTTATTCCTGAGGCCTTGCACCAGAGCACTGCATGTGATGCAAAGATATTCAACGGATCCAAAGTCTGTTACAAAAGACAGTCAAAATTGCACCCCCGCCCCACTCCAGGGTGGTACCTGGGCATTCCCACCTGGCTTAAATGTATATTAATCCATCAGACTCTATGTTTTTTGGGGGAGACCCTTACCACCAAGAAGACTGGATGGAGAGGATCAATGGGACATTGTTGGGATCCACGGAGTGGTGGTATTTTCTACTTAATCTGTCTCTATCACTGTCTTTGTCTCCCCACCTCTTTTCTCCTTCTTTCATTTTCTTTCTTTCTCTCTCTCTCTCATTTACTTTTAAATAAAATCCATACTATTGACTTTAGCATATGGTCTTGTTTGCACCTTAATTTGGACAGAGACATTTCTAATAATTTTAAGAACTGGATCATAACATCCATGTAGTAGGTATTTTCCAACCATTGGAGAAAATGCAAAACTTGTCACAAAAAGCGTAAAATTAATGAACAGTAATTGAAGGGATGCAGTTTACAATAGGCTGCCTCTTGGTGCCTGAGCTTGGCAGGAAAATTTACTTCTGTTAAGTAGTAGCTTCTGGTCCATGAAATACTCTTTGATTATATCATTTTCTGGGCTTAATTGAGAGTCAAGTTGTAGAGGGCAGCGTGATATAAAATGTGACAGGCATTGTACATGGAAGCCTTCATTGTAAATGCCATGAATGGGATGATGCCAAAAGATGTAAGGTAAACACAGAAATTGTTAGAAAGGTTCTATAAGGGAAAACTCTGAGTGATAGGATGAAAAGGGAGGCCAGCTGCAGATGGATGCAGAGCTGGCTGCATTTAGTCTGTGCCAGAAGGAAGACAAGGCTCAAGGAGGTCAAGCTGCAGCAAAGCCACCATAGTCAGGATGGGAGATTATGAACACCTATAAATAAGCTATGATCTAAGAACCACCTAATAGGATGTGAAGGGTGAAGTGAGAGCTTGATTCCAATTCAGGTGGAAAACTTTAAGATTGCAGTAATAATTCCAGCATCCACTTCAGAACTGAAGTTCAATGGAGCAATACATTATTCATTTCCCTCCTTTTTACATCTTCTTTCCCCAAGTGTGCTACCATGTCTGTGAGTTCACTTTCGATGCACCCTTCTGTTTCAGCAATGATTCTTTTGTTTCCATCATCTTTCCTCCTCCCAGGCTCTTTTTGTCCTTTTGCTTTTTCCTAGTTCCCTGCCATTAATTTATATCTATTTCCCCTCTTACCTTGCTTAGTCCCATGTCCCTCTTTACCAGCTCAGTCCTAGTAAATGCTTGCAAATAAAAAACATATGTTAGTTCATCATTGACTGCTGTTTTTAAATGCAACTCCTGATTTCAGCAGCCAGAAGCTTTTCATTGGCATCATGCTAGAATAATGACACAGGTGAGGAAAGGGAATTGGACTCCTATATTTACAGTTTTTAAAATTACAGACTCAGTGTTACAACCTGTCCTCGAAGGTGAGGGTAACTGAAGTTATTTTTCATAGATTCCCTTGGAGTGGATTAGAGTGAAACGACAGTGAATGATCAGTGTTTAAATATATATATATATATATATGTGTAGGGTTTATTTTAGGACAATTTAGTTGCAATAGAAAGGAGATATGTAGCCATTTTGGTTATTATTCTCTATAGTAATATAACAATATAGAAGTATAAAGATATCACTTAAGAAAATATATAAGGAAAAGAAAGAAAAAGAAAGGATAGGAGTAGATTGTGGAGAGGAAAATATCACCACCTGTGGATCCAGAAATGAGACTTGATCATTTCAATTTCGATGTCTGCTGGTTGAAGTGGTCATTACAGTCTTGATCCATCGGGGTAGGGGAGGCCCATGAAACACAGACTTCAATGGGTTAATATAAGCTCAGGTTTGTGTGGGAATGCCCAGGTACCTCCCCTGAGGGGGCAGTTTTGCACTGCCTGATGTAACCCTGTGGATCTGTTGCAACACTGTGGATCATGCACAGTCCTCTGAGGTGGAAGGCCTCAGAAATGTGTCTGGGGGCACTTTGGGGGCCTTTGATGGTACATGACACCTTCTAAGACATGACAGCTGTCTCTCACACCAGCCAGCATAGTTGAGCCAGTTATGCGCCATCAGAAGGGATGAATACCTTCAGGCCTACATGTGAATGTCTTGGTACTTCCCTGGAGGGGGGTAGTTTTACAACTGAGATAGTTGTGTAAGGGAGGAAATTGGCTTGATAAAAAGCATTATCCCACCTAGTAGCATCAGTTTCTTATTGGCCCTCTCCTTTATGTGGCTCAAAACTCATCTTGTTACTAAACAAAGGTTGGTTTTTGTGGTCATCTTCTGGTGATGAATGTTCACCCCCTCTTGTCTTACGAGGATCAGAAGTTTCACCACCACACACAAAAATCTCTCCTCCCCCGCTTTTGTTGGGCATGCAAATCTGGCCTCACCAAAACACCCTGTTGCTTTTGCAAATGGCCGATTGTTTGAGTTATTAACCATTAACGTTTCAGTCTCCCAGTCCATAAGGCTCAAAAGGAGTTGAAACTCTGCCATTAGTTCTGCAGCATGCCCTTACACACACAGAGTTGTTTCCCCTCTCTGTTACACCTCCAGCATATGGGGTCAAGGTGCTGGAGGACAGCTGCAGCTCAGAGTGGGGAGGACATTTATGAGACCAAGGGACATCTCTTCTAGAGCAACTGACGGCTTCCCACAACATGCCAAGATGAGGCACTGCACTAGAATCTGGGGGTAAATCAGGACACCCTTGACTGTGAGCAAGGCTACCAAATGTCTAGGGTTTGCACAGACTTGACCTTTTTTTCAATCTCCAAAATCTTTCTGAGTGAACAGCTGATACATGAAAGCCTTTTGATGACAAAATTGTTGTCCCTACTATACTCTGTTGTCACAAAGTGATGTTGGGCTGATGCTTCTCTTAGTGCCCTTACACAACAAAATGATCATATCCTCTGCATTTGGCAGCACAGATCCTAATCCTGACCCTAAAGACTGTCAATCAAAATTTTCCCTCGGCCAAAAAATCAAGTGGTTAACAAAGAGGAAAACAGTAACAATCCAGCTGTAAACAATGAAGGCGTGTTCCAGTGCTCCAAGGATAATCATAGTCTAGTATTTGGATTATCCAACAGCATCAGGCAGTGCCACAACTGATGGCCCTGGTGCAGGGACAACCCTCAAACTCCTCTAAAACTACATGCAGATTGGTAGTCAAAGACTGGTCAGTCTGATCTAACATTTTCATAGATGGTCCAAGTGATAAAGTCATTAAAACCACTGTACACGCTCTGCACAGTCACAGAACTCCTATGAACATCAAGGAAGGATGAGACAGCCACACTGAACACAGAGTCTGCCTATGAGACAGTGACTATCTTTCTCTGGCACAAAGGGTCGCACAGTGACAAGGAGTTGCTACATAGCTGGAGACTATGCATCGATGTGGAGGGAAAACTTGTAAATCTAAAATCGGACAGACAAATGCATTGGTTTATTTGTTTTGCTTTGGTGAGGAGTTTTTTTGTTTGGTTAGTTTTTTAGTTATTGACATAATTTTCCTGTTTGCACTGCAAGCTAGTTTCTTGGAATTTTTTAGTACCATGAGAGTAAAACAACATGTGCCAATACACGTCCTTACACAGTAAGTACTGCAATAAATATAATTCCTACTAATTGCTTCCTCTAGAAAAAAAGAGAGATTTCTTCCTCTCCCTTTGGTATGGGCATTTCTGCCAATTGTTAACATTTTTTAAAAACATCTGTCTTTAGTATGCTCTCCTAGACATGACACTGCCAAAAAAATATGCTTAAATTAGGCACATTATTTTCAAACCCAGCTACTTAAAACTTAGTTGTATAAATAAAACTGTGCTCAGTGAAACTTCTGACTTGTCTGTCTGTTAGCATCAGTAATGTTAAATATCAGTTCTCTAGAAAATTAAGGCTCCAATAAAATCATCTATCACTAATGAAAAATGGTTGTTTTAATGACTTATTTTTACATCTGAATGTTGAAAGCAATGTAAATGAGACATCTGCAGAACTACTATTCAGGACATCATGAACACTCAACTGCTGTCCATCAGTTTATTAATAATTAGCACATGCATAGTTAGAATTAAAAATTTACATTTGCTTCTTTGCTTTGATAAATTGATTTATGAAAGGCCTGCAACATAGTATCAGTGAAAAAACCTTTTTTGCCCTGAGCTCAGAAAGATTTTTTTTAAACTCCTGAGAGCTTTTGCTGGTTAGCTGTTAGAGCACATGGGAAGACAGGACCAAATGTACAATTTTGGAGAATACAGCTGCCATTAGTTAAGCACAGAACATGAATTAGAGTGTCTGTACTGCTGAAAATGTTCAGAGCCTTTAAAAAAAAAAGCCTCCATTTTATATCAGTCAATTTAAATGCATTAGTTCTCAGAGTTTTTTTGCTATTTGTCATCACAAGAAGCCAAGATTTTTTATGGTCTTTCATATAGAAAAAGCATTGGATTATGTTAGATACTGAATGTGTGTGTATATGTATACATTATATTTATACATGCACACATATATTCCATATAAAAGCTATCTTCAGGATACATAGAAACTGCAAAACCAGCCAAAGTTAAATGTGTCAGCACAACCTCTTGCATATTCATTACATGCAGTTTTTTTGAACATATTATTTCACACTACTGTCTATGGAATACTTTAAACCTGTTTTCACTAGAAAAGCCTTCCTGTTCTGTAAGAACCATAGCAGCACACCATCCTAAAATAAGCTTTCTGACAGCCCTGCAGGCTGTGTGCGCTATTGCATTCTTGGTTCTTTGTTGCCTACTCTTTGCTGGGCACTGTTGCCGTCCCCATTTTGCAGGTAGGAAAATCAGGGGGATACTTCCCTTTTACACTTGCTGTCAGCATGGCCAGTGGATTCAGTCCACCCAGGTCTCTGGTTTCAGTTATTCAGATGGCCCAGAAGTGGTGGCATGATTATTTTCATTCGAAAAGCTGTGGATGGGGACAAGATTACAATGAGCAGCTGGGGTACAATAATATCTCCAGTCAGTACAGCCAGCTTGGACAAGGAGGGGCATCCACAGCCTCGCTTATACCAGCAAAATAGTATTTTTGCTGACATGGCTGTTACCAATTTCCAGGACAGAATTAAGGCATATAGCACTTGTTCATCTTCTCTCTTTTTTATCTTTTTTAACTTCATCTCTCAGTGGAGTCTTTGCCTGTAGAAACCAAAAAATGACAGTGAAATACCAAGAGATTTTAGATCTAGGCCTGAAATTTCATCTTTGCCTTGAACAGCATCCAAAATTTCGAAACTGATTACCATCCAGATCACAGGTCTTCATGTAATAATCAGTCTTTCAAAAAAGCAGTGATTAAGATGTGGATTACAGGTCTGCCTAGAAAATCCTTTTAAAAACCAGAAATCAGGTCCTGAGGCAAAGCTAATGATTTACCTTTGGAGTAAGGTAAATCTGGTACTTGCTTACCTGAAGTTCCAGCTTTGATGTGGTGGTTTTTCAGTTCCCTCTCATTATTGATTCCCATGACTACCTCTGTAAAGATATGGCCTGCATAGGCCCATGGTGTAAGCAGCATCCCGCATACACTGAAGTTCCCACGTCTGAAGTTCTCTTAGAAAAAATCTTGGATCCTGGTTAATATTAGAATCAAAAAATCACAACTTGGAGTAATTTTTTTGCTTCAGTGACTTGAGAGATTAGCCTTTGTAAGAGGAAGGCATACCACAAATCTTGTAATATTTCTAATATTAGTGTTCTTTACAGTCAGTAAGTTCACCTTCTACAAATCTCAGTCATTATATTCCCCTCTTCCTAAAGAATTATTGAAATTAGATAGTATGGTTCTGTAGTTTCATATCTACATTGAGAAGGGAGACAATTTTTTATTTCAAATGTACATGAAATACTTGAAGTAAATCTTTAGCTCTTCTCTCCTAACCTTGACTATAGGACAAAAAAAATTATAACAAGCTACTCCTAAGTGACCCCTTATAATATTTTCAGCTTGGCTAGTGTTGGTTGCTAATCTTGAATGTATATTTTCACTGTTCTAATAGACACCATATCCGTGAATGAATGGGAATGAATGCTTTTCTTCAAATAAGACAAAAAGTCTCATTCAGATTTTCTACAAATTCCCTGACTATTGCAAGAAGTCCTTTTGTCTTGGAAAGTAAATTAGGAGTGCCAGCTCTCCTGATCCATCCTGCCAGTCTTTCAGTCATTTCTGTGAGACACAGAGAAATTTGATCTCTACGATGTATTAACTTTTTGTTCCTTCTTTGAACTTGGCCAACAAACTGGGTCAATTAACATAAATGGCAAAAGAGGCCGGACATCTGGGGAATGACACCAAATTCATTTTCCATAAACTTCGAAGTAACCAGATGGCAAATGATTCAAAGGCCTATCTTCAAGAACCAGCTGTATAGTCCAGTTACCAGTATAGAGTTAGAAGTCAGCCTTTATAGTAAGAAATTACACCTATGACTTTGCCAATGACCTTGCATTAAAAAAAAAAAAGTTAAAATAAGAATTGTCACACTACAGGAAATTTATAAGGAGCTTATCTTTAAATGAGGTATAGGCTATCAACTGTTAATTATATAAAGATAGCACTTAACAAAGAACAGGGTACACATCTTACCTATGCAGGCTGTATATTCAAAACAGATTAATGTTAATTAAATGGTCCGTCAAGCTGGAGTGTGCAAAATCAATGAGCACTGACAGCAGTATAATAGAGATAAATCTAAGACACTGTCAACTATAGAAGGAAAAGTTTAGACATTACACATAAGCTGTGGCATCCAAATTTTGACTGGGACCTCCTCACAGATTCAGTGTTTACTTTGGGTGGGTTTTAGGGTCAGTTCACAGTACAGATGGAGACCAACTTTCAATATTAGTGTCTTTTGGACTGAGATAAAAACAAGTCAGCTCTACCGATCTCACATATTTAGGCTGAATTCCCCTCCCTCCACAGAAGGTAGATGAAGCATGACTTTTAGAAAGAGATCTAAATCTCATGCAAAAGCTTTCTGCTGAACATTTACACTAAAGTCAAAGTGACATTTGACTAAGCAACATCCATCACTTGGTAATTCATTTCAGCTCTCTTTGCAGAATATGCAAATTTAATTAGCACAGTTTTTATGGCATAGCATTGTTCCTAAAGAAGGGATTTTGGTCCTTCTGGAACTTCCCCTCCCTGATCTTTGTATTAGAAATACACTAAAATGACTTCCAGTTCTGAAACAAAGTAAAGTTTTAAATCAAAATGTCACAGAATATTAACTCTATACTTCATGAAATGCAAGAATTTTACTCGTTTCTATTTAATACCAGTCTGACCTAGATGAATTATCTAACAATCTCATCTCTTTTTCCTCAGAAGACCTTCTCGATAGCAGGATGTCAAAACAAAAAGGGAACAAAGTACAGTTGATAAGCCTCTTCCTATCCAACATCTTTTTGTAGCAACCCTGCGCCAAGCATAGCACTGTGGCATAAAGAGAGACCAGAGCATCCCTTGATCATATACTGAGATAGCTACATGACAGAATGGAGAGAGAGAATTAGCTACACTTAACATGTATTTTTAGTTTCTTTTCTTCCCTTGACACTTTCCAGACAGGAATCACTTTGGAGAACTGCAGGAACACAAACATCTCACTGAAAAACTTTTCTCTATCTGCTCCTTAACTCAGGTTCAGAAACTTTCCACTTTGAATGAACGAATGACTATCATGGGAGCATCACACAGATATTTTCTCTTCAAACATTACAAGTACTAAAATGAACTTGGCCTGGTTTCTACAACTTGTAAGTCACTTCTGTTGAACTTCTCTAGAAAGGTGCAAGCTCCCCTGAAACTTTTAAGGCTGGCTCATTTGTGTATCATCCCTCTGCTGTTGATTACCTACTGCTTAAAAAAGGATGAGCTCATCCAACATCTTTTCCTGAGGGCATGTATGATATCTTCTTCCTCTAACCAATCATCTGTTTTCACAGAGTGCAGTTATCTCTGAGGGCTGATTTCTGCAAGGACAATGAGCTTAAAAGTGATTAAGAAGGGTACCCACATCTTTACATGCTTGCAAAAAGGCAGCATGATTTCATTTTCATAATAAGCCATAAACCAAAGTGCTTTTTAGATATTGGTCCATCTATGGAGCTTCCCACAGTCAAAATTCATGAGAAGCATTAGCCAGCTATTTTCAATTGACTACTCTGGTCAAATAAAATGCCAAATAAAGTAGTAAAAAAATAGAAATTCCCAAGAAACTCAACTAAATAAAATAATAGCTTAGTTTAGGAATCAAAGGAGGTTTTATGGAGGTATATCCATGCAGAGGAATAGGAAACAAGTAGTAGCACATCCTAGACAAAAGGCTAAGACAAGAACATTTGAGTCATTCATCCACTCATCAACTCCCATCCTGCTCTACTCTGTGCTAGTGCAGCCTCACCTCAAGTCTTGTATGCAGTTTTAGGTGCCACAATTTAAGAAGGATATAAAGCTCTTAGAGAGCACCCAAAGGAGGGCAATCAAGATGGTGAAGGGCCTTGAGGGCAAGCTGTATGAGGAGCATCTGAACTCACTTGACCTGTTCAGCCTGGAGAAGAGAAGACTGAGGGGAGACCTCATAGTGCTCTACAGCTTCCTCACGAGGTGAAGTGGAGGGGTTCCTTCTATTTGGTGACCAACAATAAAACCCCAGGGAATGGCATGAAGTTGTGTTAGGGAAGACTGGATATTAGGAAAGTATTCTTCACCCAGAGGATGGTTGGGCACTGGAACAGGCTCCTCAGGGAAGCAATCATGGCCCCAAGCCTGACAGAGTTCAAGAAGCATTTGGAAAATACGCTCGGGCACATGGTGTGATTCTTAGGTATGGCGCTGTGCAGGGCCAGGAGCTGGACTTTGATGATCCTTGTAGGTCCCTTCTGACTCAGCTTGTTCGATGATTCTATGAACTCCACTGTACATGACAAGCAGTTCCCTGACATTCACATAAAAGCCTGATCTACTTTATGTACCCAACATTTCATTGTGCCACTACTGTCTTTTGGGAACTCCTCTTCCTTTTATTTGTCTTCGACAGCATCTTTTCTTCATTTTAGGGATTGATTGAGACACCCACGAACATTCACTCAAATATTTTCTAAGCTCAAATGTTTTGATGTTACTTTTGTTCCAGGAACAGACTGAATACCAAAACATTCTGAGAAATTGTTTGAAGTGTTTTGGAAAAAAAAACAGAAAAGATTTTTTTTTCTTCAAATTCAAAAGAATCCTTTCAGCATTTTCATATCAGCGTATTTAATTTTCTTGCATTAGAACCAACTGAAGAAAAGTTGATTGAAAGCCACATGAAGATGCAGCAGTTTGTGAGACTGAAGTGCCTCATGGGACTTGTCATTCTGGAGCCCTCCCTCCTGCCTAAGAGTTAGGCAGCCTTTTCTGCAGTGCATGATTGCCGTGACAGTATGCCAAAATGCATCATGAGAGAGATGTATAGGCAATAAGAAGCTCAGACCACAGAGTAAGGGAGGGCCACAAAACATTTGCACAAATCCGTGAAACCATCCATAACACATAAAGGTTGAACTGACTTCAGAGAGAGAGTTTTAGTGCACTTCAAAAGATTTTAATTTGAATCAAATGTATTCAAGAGGAGGTCCTCTCTTTAGTTTTCTCCTTGAAATAAAAATAGCAATAATTTTAAAAAATACTGTATTAAAGAAGTTATAATCATAGCTTCATGATTTTAAGTAGAAATTTTTGAGTGAGAAACATCTTTGAGTGAGTCCAAATGAGAGCCACAAAGATGCTCAGAGGGTTGGAGCAGCTCTCCTGTGAAGACAGGCTCAGGGAGTTGGAATTGTTCAGCCTGAGGAAGAGCAGTGTTGTCTTTAGAGCAGCCTTCCAGTGCCAGAGGAAACTAAAAGAGAGTGGGAGAGCGACTTTTTATATGGGCATATGATTCATGACTGTTTGACCCATATTAAAGTAAATGTAAAGTAAATTTCCATAGGAAATTAGCTGTAATTACCAGTCAAAATGTTGGCAACCTAAGACCATTCTGGGGTGATTTACAAACACACTGACCCCACACAAAACTCTTAGTTTTCTCTGGAGGCAGGTTTTGTTCTCAGAAATGTTGACTGTCATCTGGTAGGGTATAACTTTCTAATCTCTTTCTGAACCAGTTTGAAAGTGTTAATAATGCCCCATAATTTTAAGAAATAATTCTTCTTTCTAAAAGGTAAGAAGACTCAGGTGTCAGCCTTTAGAGACCTTTGAAAACATTATATTCATGAAAACTATCCATAATCTTGCACAGAGAGAAAAAGTTCTTAGAAGGGATTAGAAAATACCAGTATTCTTTGTCAGTAAGTACATAATTCATTCAATTTAGTTACTGCTAATCTTTTTTCTTTACTTTTTTAGAACTGACCTGATGTGTAGAATTTACATACATTTCAATAGAAACACATTTTCTAGTCTTATGGAAAAGATTAGCTATATATAGCATGGTCCTTAAGAGTTCCAAACGGCTTTTAAATCCTATAAAGCAATAGTTTACAACTGTGCTAAGTGATCTTTTTATATAATTGCTAATAAGGACATTAGCACTCTTCCCATACTAAAAGTATCAATTAATCTCACATATTAGAGATAACCTGGTGTTAATGCATCATTAGATCAACAGCATTGATTTCAGAAAGTTTTTATTATGTGTATACATTTTAGAAAGGTCAGACTATAATAAATTTTGGTTTGTAAGTGTCCTTTGCATATGCTTATCATTACTGAGCTTTGTAAATGACCCATTCTCAGTCACACCAGGAGAATTATGGTAAACCAACTGATCACACCGAAGGAAGGGTAATCTGTTAGCCTCTGCAGGAACCACTGTACAAAATACCTGCCTAAAAATTAAAAAGAAAACAATAAAGAAAAGACTTAATGAAAGAACAACCCAAAACTAGAAGAGAGATTGACTGGAGTGCCGTGTGATTAAAAGCTTGGGTTTACAGTTGAAAATCCTAGAGTCAATTCTTGTATTTACCAATGCAATTCATGTTTCTATGTCATAACTTTGCATTTGTCAGATGAAATGAAAGTACTTTTCTACTTAAGCAGCTAACGTGTTGGACAGGGACTCTTTCTCCTCATGGTTCTGTATTGTTCCTACACAACAGCATCCTGGTGCAACAGGAGACTGGGCACCATAGTGGCACATAGTAAAACCCCCACAGAAATATTTATACATGTGGTGAATGAACCAACCAGGGGGCCACAGAGCCCAGGGGGGAGGTTTGGTGGGCTGGTACCAGGGAGTGAGACCCCCTTTTTCTGTGAAGATGGCTTCTGCCTTTGAATTCCTAGGATTCCTGAGGGGCGGTTCTGTCTACAGTTGACAGACACCCTTTGTAATCCCTAAGGGAAGGTATTCTGACCTGTCCCACCTTTCTCCTCTTCCTATAGGTAGGGACCTATGCCATCCCTGCCCCCTTCCCTGTATCCCTTTAAAAAGCCCCTCAGTCTCTTGTCTTGTTCTCTTCGTATCCGGTCCCCTTCGAGGGAGCTTCTACAATAAATCCTTGGAACACCGGCCGAGGGCCTCCTCTGCTCATCTGTGTCTGGCCACGCCTGGGCTATCCACAAGCCCCAGGCACGCTAGGCTTCGTGCCCTCCACCGCACGGGCTGGGAGGCTGGCAAGCGAGGCACCGAGGTGCCACGGGGTGTTCTACCTTTGTGTTGGACTTCCTGGACCAAGCTGCGGCCCCCCCAGCCCAGCCAGCGTGCCGGCTTATTAATATAGGTACAGGCTTTAAGATTTCAGAGCAGGTAGGGCGTAGGGGTTCTCCATAGCAAAATGAAAATGACCTAGCTAAACAACCATAAGAGACAACATTTAAGGTCACAGGATGAGGTACAAGGAAGTCTGGGAATCATTGTGAAGATACCATTTTTAAGCTAGTTATCCTGACTGTTTCGCTTTTCATTTTGCACTGAATGTGCACCTTCTAGTCACACAGAGAGAAAAGGATTGGCTGTGTAGAGGAAGTTCAAGAGCAGGAAATTACTTCAAATCTCACCAGGCAGCAATAAACTTTGTTTTTTTCTGTTTGGTCCCCCCCCGCGTCATATGCTTTGTTTCCTTGGGTGGATTTCAGGAGGGAAGAATAAGGATGAAACATCCCATGACTACTGACCTTGTGAGAATGGGTGCTGTATGTCATTTCCCAATTCTGTGGGAATTAATCAAGCCCCTTCTTTACCAGTTGAAAATCATTGTGCACATCCTATTTTTAGATCACACAGTATTTATTTGTGTATCTTTTTTCCTATCTCTTTTTCTTCCTACCAGACTGAGGGCAAGCACTGTGGGAAATTCAACTCTTGTTTGATACATATTAGTTTTGTTTTTGTATTTTAAGTAGCAACAAAATCTTCCACATTAAAAGCTAGAGTGAACCATGACCACAATCTTTTCTTCTGATGGACAAGGCTATAGAATATCCTTGAATAAGCAACCACTTAAAACCATGTAGATCTATCAAAGTGGTTCAGATTTATTAACAACAATAAAGGTAGTAGACCACCTGCAGCATTCATTGATTAATTGTTGGGTTAACAGGTGTTGGTGTAAGGAAAGAGTTAAACAGAGAACTATATTAGTACGCCGGCGCGCTGGCTGGGCCAGGAGAGCTGCAGCTTGTCCAGAGGTGCCCAACGCGAGAGGAGGACACTCTGTGGCACTCGTGTGCCTCGCTAGCCAGCTTCCTCGCCCGTGCGGTGGAAGGCACGGAGCCAAGCGCGCCCGGGGCTTAAGGATTGCCCAAGCGTAGCCAGAGATCAATGAGCGAGGCAGCTTCTTCGGTCGGTATTCCAAGGGTTTGTTGTAGAAACTCCCTCGAAGGGGTCCAAACATGAAAAAGGGGCGAGCGTCCGCCCAGGGTACATTTAAAAGGGGTACAGAAAAGGAGGCGAGGATGACATAGCAGTGACCTAGAGGAAGAAGGGAAGGGCGGGACAGATCTGGTTACCTTTTCTTAGGAGATACAAGGGGTGTCTGTCCACTGTCAATCAGACAGATCGAACCTACATCAGGTCACAGGAATTCAATGGAGGAACCATTCTCACAGAGGGGGATTTAACCTTTGGAGCCAGCCCACCAAACCTCTTTATCTGGGCTACGTGGCCCCCTGGGCATTACTGTGGTTGGTTCAGTCACCACATTGAATGACAGCAGCAGCACCAGCAGCATGTCTCTGACACAGCGTGTACCTGAGACAGAACTGGACGAACGAGCCTCTACTTCTACGTCAACATCGAACTGTACACTCTTCACGCTCTTTACCATGGCTTTGGAGAGAACAATGGAAAATGTTAAGAGGACAGATTTATTGTAGGACTGTGATTGTGTCTGTAAGTTGTAACAAAAAAAAAAAAAGCTCTTAGGCGTAAAGATATATATATAGATGCTTCTGAATAAACCTCAGATTCACTCTCTCTGCTGGTGGGTCTTGTCCCTTCATGTATCACAAATGGTGCCCTATTACAGGGGCTAACAGCTGCTACGGTGATCCAGTCCTGTGATACACACCAGCCAAACTATCTGGTTGCATCTGCAAGATCACTGAGGAGCTCGTCTCGTCGCGCCTATAGAACCAGGTTAGCCAAAAGCGAACGGCTGGGCAGCACTTTTCTTTAATTATGGGGCAAAGTGCAACCAAATCGCAAAGATTCCATAAAGACTCTCTGTTGCGCATTACCAAGGAGCAAGGATTTAAAGTAATACCTCAGAAACTTATATCCGTACTCATATGGATTCCACAGAACTGCCCCTGGTACTCCTCTGATGGTTCTTATGAACTTAGTCATTGGCAAAAAGTTGGAGAATGCTTACAAACTCATCAGGTTACTCACCATGACATTCACTCCGATGATATTGTGACTTGGTGTGTCATCTATTCTGCCTTGTAACAATTTAAGGAAGTGGATCATGTCCCCTCGGACAAACCACTATCCTCTCCTGAGAATGATGATTCGGAATGCCAAGACCCATTTGATCCGGGGCCAGTCAATCCTGACCAAGAACCAGATTTATACCCTCCTCTGACCCCAGTAAGTGTTATGGCAGCCACTGCTCCAAGAGCGGAAGAAATATTACAGACAGCACGCCGAAAGGCAACTGCAACCCTTTCACCCACTCGTCCTCCTTCCTATGCCACATCTCACCTTGCTAATGATTATGAGGACATGTTACCACTGAACCCAAGCCAGAAAGGTTTATACATAGCTGCCACAGAAGAGCTTTACAAGAGGGAAATACTGAATTTTTACAAGCTATGCCTGTACTATATTGAAATCAAAACCCACATCATGGACGGTTGTTCTATGAAATGGTTAAAGAACTAAGGAAATCAGTGAAGGAAAACGGCTTGCATTCCTCCTTTACTGTGAATTTAATAGATGCTATAGCTGAATCACATACCATGCTACCAGTGGATTGGAAATCTCTTTTTAAAACAGTTTTAATGGGCGGGCAATACTCTGTGTGGTGGACAGAATTTGTAGATTTGGCTCAAACCTAGGCACTGAATAACGGTAATCAAAATCCGCCACTTAATATCACGGCACCCCAGCTCTCAGGGACCAGCATGGATGCCATTGCCCATGCACAGCTACCATTACAACCCCAGGCATGGGACCGAAGCACAACTATTGTGTTGCGTGCTCTAAGGAAAGTACCTGATACAAAAAACCTAGAGGCAGGATTTGCGGCCATTCGTCAGGGTGCCCAGGAACCACGTATCACCTTCGTCAACCGACCGCAATCAGCGGTCAGATGGTAAATTGAAATGCAAGCAGCAGCTGATGCTGTTTTAAAATCCCTTGCTTATGGATTCACTCTTTGTTGGGAATTACAACAGAAGAATTATCTCCTTTATTTCAATTGTTAAAAGGGGACCCAGACCTCTGTTCCCCTAGGCAGTTGACAAAAACTGCCCAAAAGGCTTTAGAGACTGTAAGTGATAAAATCAGTAAGTCCTTTGCCATATGTTGAAACCGAGATTTGCCTTTGCAGCTGTTCCTGATTTTGCAATCTTTCCAACCCTATGCTCTTATTGGCCAAAGTGATGTGCAAGAACATCATCTCTGGTTATTACACTGGATTTTCTTGCCACACACCTTTTCAAAAACTATAACCACTCAACTCGAAATTATTATTCGACTGCTGTCAGTGGGATGACTCTGATGTCAGAGCCTGACAGGATATGATCCGTCAATGATATATCTCCCTATTACTGCAGCAGAACTGGAGAACCTTTTCAGGGATTCACCGTCATTTCAAATTGCCCTTGCAGACCATAATGGACAATTTATTTACACAATGCCTTGACATGCATTGTTGCAGTCCTTCAAAGAACTTCCCTTCCAACCAAGACGTCTACAGTCAAAAAAGATCTCTTCCTGATGCAAAAACTGTTTTCACTGATGGATCAGGGAAAACACACAAAGCTGTGACCCTGTGGAGAACTGATACAGGCCAATGGGAACCCTCAGTAACTTTCCAACCTGGATCTACCCAGCTAGTTGAACTGGCAGCTGTGGTAGAAGCATTTCGTCTTTTTTCATACGAACTTATTAACATTGTCTCTGACTCTCTTTATGTTACAGGAATTGTTGAGAGAATAGAATATTCATTCCTGAAGGAAGTCTCTAACCAAGATCTTTTTGTGTAATTAACCACTCTGTATAACCTTTTACCTCACAGATCTCATGAATATTACATCCTACACCTTAGGTCACACACCACTTTGCCTGGACCTATAGTGGAAGGTAATGCAAGGAGATGCTCTCGCCATGACAGTCACTATACCACAAAAATTAGGGAAAGCAAAACTTTCTCATGATAACTATCGTAAAAATGCCTGAGCACTGGCGAAACAATTTGGCTTAACCTTGCCACAAGCTCAAGATATAGTGAATGCTTGTTCACAATGACACAAACTTTTTCCTCACCACAAATATTAGGTACAAACCCACAAGGGTTAAAACCTAATGATATTTGGCAAACAGATGTTACCCACATATCGAGTTTTGGGATTTTTAAATATGTGCATGTTTCCATTGATACTTTTTCAGGTTTCATAGTAGCAACAGCTCACAAGGGTGAGAAATCAAGAGATGCCACCCGACATTGGCTGCATGCCTTTGCTACTGTGGGCATTCCTCAACAGATAAAAACAGATAACGGACCTGCATATGCATCTCAGAAACCACAAGATTTTTCCACACTTGGGAGATCAAACATCTTACAGGTATTGCCCACTCTCCAACAGGCCAAGCCATAGTGGAGAGGGCACATCACACATTGAAAAACAGGCTACAGAAACAAAAATGGGGGAATCCCATAGGCATGCTCCCTCAGGAGCAGCTTGATAAAGCAACCTATGTTTTACATTTTTTGAATCTTTCTACTAGCGATGACGTCATGGCACATCAAAGGCGCCTGGGTCACACAACTGATGGAGAAGGAGTTCACCCAGAAGTTACATAAAAGGATGTACACAGTAGTCAGTGGAAAGGTCCAGTTCCACTGTTAGCTTGGGGGAGAGGTTATGGATGTGTTTCTTTGTCCACAGGACCATATGGACTTCCAGCGTGATACACCAAATCCAGCCAAGGATGACAACAGGGAGTCTTGTCGTCTTTCTTCTGTTATATGGCCATCAAATGGTGGAAGGAAGAATCTACTGGACATACATTTTCAACCTACTACTCTTTTGGCCTCTGACCTGGTAGGATCCGGAACCTCCCCTCAGCAACAATGGAATAGAATGGGTAGGAGGAACTTGGCTTCCTCCCCTAGATCAGGATGTTGTAAACACGTATGTTATTAATGCTTTTTATGTTACTGACTTACCGCCTATTTGCTTAATGTGCAATCAAACAAATACCTTTTCACCTTTACCTTGCGCCAATTTTTCTATGCAATTGCACTTGAAATATGAATTCTAAGGAAAAAATTTGACTGCTGTTACATTGCTGACCATTCTGTCTATCTCCAACAATCCTGTGGATGCCACTCCACCTCATTATCCCAAATGTCGTTTTACATCCATTGCCAATTTATGATGTTTGGAATGGATGTCATGTTTAGGAGAACAACCACAACAACAATTCTTACAATATGAGAAAATAATTGACTGGGGACCATACAGTATCCTTAGAGAAAAGGGGACAAATAAAACCATCCTTCACTTCCAAAAGGCAAACTGCAGCATTGTTTGGCATGATAATGGAATGGCCAGACCATTGATTCAATATTATCTAGGTAATAATCAATCACATGTTCATAAGCATCTGTGGAAAATGTTGTTACCTGGCTTCGGTAATACCATATACCAGGTGAATTTGAACAAGAATGCTACCATTGCAAATTTGACATTGCTAAAGAAACAACCACTAATGACTTGTACTTCACACCCGTATGTTTTTGCTTTAGCTAATCATTTTTCAGTTGAGCATAGGAATGGCTTGTATTTTCTTTCTGCTAATTCTTTTGTTTTTAAATCATGTGTAACCAATGAAGATTTGAATAACTTTTCTGTCCTTCTTTCATTTAAGAGAAGACTGGAAATTTGGGTACCTGTAAATTTGGCTCGGATTTGGGAAGGACAAGATGGACTCTCACAATTGGCTTGATTATTCCAAGAGGAAATCCAAAAAAGTAAGAAATGAGTTCACAACTTTCTTGGTTGGTTGATCTTTGCCATCATTTCTGCTGTAATAGTTTTAACCACAGCCTCTGCAGCTGTTGCAGCTTTAACGAATTCCACTCAAACTGCCCACACCGTGGGAGAGGCTCTAACCAATATTACAAAAGAATTACAAACACAAAAGCAAATTGACAAGGAAATAATGACCAGATTAGATGCGTTAGAAAGTGCTCTTTTGTGGATTGGTGAAAGAGTTGAGGCTCAAAAAACCCGCATATCTTTACACTGCGATTGGGAACACATAAAAACTCTATATATGTCACTCCTCTTCCGTGGACTGAAACTGAACAAAATTGGGAAACAATCAAAAACCACCTCCAAGGAGCCTTTGATAAAGCCCTAAGACAAGATATCCACTCACTTCACACTCAATTAAAAGATCAAGTTAGAGATTTGCAAACTCTGGAGGAGCAAAAAGTACTGACAGACTTAAAAAATGATCTTGGCTAAATCTGAAAAATCGGTTTTTAGTAATAAATTTATGAGTTTGGGTTTTTATTGGATGAGGTTGTCTAGCAGTGATATCTTTTTTAATTTTCTGTCTTGTCCTTTTCAACATAATCAGAGCTGTTAAAAGCACACAAAAACAAGCTATGGTTGCACTCGCTTTGTCCACGACCCCAAAAAATAGAAAAGAGGGAGTTGTTGGTATAACAGATGTTGGTGTAAGGAAAGAGTTAAACAGAGAATGACAGAATCAGCGCCAGCAGCACCAGCAGCATGTCTCTGACACAGCGTGTACCTGAGACAGAACTGGACGAACGGGTCTCTACTTCTGTGTCAACATAGAACTGTACACTCTTCACGCTCCTTTACCACGGCTTTGGAGAGAACAGTGGAAAATGTCAAGAGGACAGATTTATTGTAGGACTGTGATTGTGCCTGTAAGTTGTAACCAAAAAAAAAAAGCTCTTAGGTGTAAAGATATATATACTGATGCTTCTGAATAAACCTCAGATTCACTCTCTCTGCTGGTGGGTCTTGTCCCTTCATGTATCACAATTAATTGTTTGTCCTTACCATTCAAACAAGAACAAAGAAATAATAAAGGAAAGTAAGCCTCTGGGTTTCAATTTCTAGACTGGATTTTGTCAAGCATGCACTACTGGGTACCAGTCACATCTTGAGCTGCAACACTGAAACCTGGACACTCATCAGTTCTCCATCACAGGCTATAGCTGGAAAACAAGTCAGACCTTAGCTTTTTCTGTCACATCAAAGTGAATGGCACATAGAAATCTCTCAGTCAACAATGCATTAAAGGATGGTTTCCAAACTTTCTCTAAGCCGTCATTTAGTGTGGGAAGAACACAGCCCTGAGAATAGCTGCATGGCATTTGAGCTCTGTCCTGTGCATCTGGTTCTCCCAGCTGCTGTCTGCCTTCTTCAACCCTACAATCAAAACTGAGACAAACTCTTTCAAGTTCTCTTCAACTGCATGCACAGGACCTGCAGCTACTCTCCAAAACTTCCTATTGCTATTCCCATCCCCCTGATTTCCTCTGAAAGAGTCCTGGCAGCAAAAGTCCTCCCCAAGGCAAGAGCATCTTCTGCATCTGCTTCCCTCAGGACTGCCATAGCACTTCTTTAAAGAGGAACTGCATCCCCCTTTGCAGTAGATACAGGTAGGATACACTGAACACTGAACTACAGCATACATAAAAGCAGGTGGAAGAAGCTGTACAGTGAAAAGTTTTACACAATTACACCCTTCAGGGCTTGTTCTGCCTTATTTATAGCTTTCTGCACCCTCTTATTCTACCCCTTTCCAGGTAACAAATCCCAGATATGCTTGGATAAGCACTTCAAAACTATATATTCAGAGAACAGTTACAATAGACAGAAAATATTTACAGTTGCCATGGAAAACAACTCTACTTTATGCCACGCTCTGTCATTTTAAATCTGGTTTAGGCCTGACGGGCTGAACAACCAAGGTAATTACATTTAAAATACATCTAGCCAGAGTCAAGCAGTTTTTCTTTCCTAGACTGCGAAGCCATAAAGAAGATGAGATGCAGCACTGATGGTAGTAAACTCGGTGATAATTTTAAGGCTAAATGTGTTTTCCCCAGATGGGCCTTAAAAGCTTGGTATAGTTTGCTAACTAATTACTGGCTTAACTGACACCCAGTTACAAACAATGACAATGAAACTCCCAGATCCCTCAAAGGTATTTCAGCACTCGTCCTCTTACCAAGGAGTCATCAGTGATGCAAGGTGCTGGGCTATCCCTTCCATGACCGGACTGGGTGACACATCTCTGCCAGGAGCAGCCGCCTGTGCTGAGTGAAGCCTTGCTGCTCCTAAGAGCAGGAGGAATTTGTCATTAGCTTCCAAAGAGAGACACCAAAATCCTTTCTATGGAAGTCTGACAAGGATCAAAGGGAGGCATGGCTCAGTCAGGTTTCTATTTCTGACATCTACCTGAATCTTCCAAGAAAGCGGATTATCCTCATGCAGATTTTTAAGCATTCCAGTAATTATGGATTTTTTTTTGGCATACATTTCAGCATGAAAACACGAGACATATATATAACTTTTAAATACTCAGTTGTGCAAATGTTTTCCAAAGCTGCATGATAAAATGATGTTACAATATCTGCCTTCTGGGACCAAGCCATATACATATTTTAAGATGAGAATTTGAAAATTTAGAATTAATGGTGAAGAGTTGCATGTATCCTCTAGAGAACAAGGTGTTGAAGATGAATATATTTACTTAGCCCACTTGATCTTGGAGAAATAATTAGTAAGCAAATTAATCCCTGACTTGGTTCTGAGCAAGTATGGACCTTTAAGTGTGTCTGTCTCTGGCTGCATATCTCAAATTTGAAGTTTACATCAAGTCTACCTCGATTAATAACAGGTCAGAATCATGCAGTCATTTACAAACTAGGAGTGAAATACATTCTTTCCCCACTAGCCTTAACAGGTAAGTGAAAAGGTGATTGTATATGCATTCTAACAATATTTACAAAAGGGTGAATGGAACAAACATGTCAAACGAGCTAAAATGAAGTTACAATGATCTAACCATCTGTTGGTTAGTTCTCATTTTCAGATCAAGTACTGTGTTAACTTTTCTACTTGTTACATTATGCAATTTATAACCTACCTGTTTATACTCATCAAAAGACACTCTATAT
Source organism: Callaeas wilsoni (assembly GCA_013398955.1). NCBI lineage: Eukaryota > Metazoa > Chordata > Aves > Passeriformes > Callaeidae > Callaeas > Callaeas wilsoni. The sequence goes on from VWPU01018947.1 coordinate 25,592, forward strand.
CTATATATTTTATTTTTAACAACACCTGTTTTCAGCCATAAAGATAATAATTTTTAGATTTTTTTATTAACTGCAATGCTGGATAAGATCTGAATACACTGCAGTTTAGTAATCCCTTAAGTGCTACTTTTTGGGCCAAAGAAGCCATGCAGAAAATTTTCTGAGGTCCTCGACAGAAAAGGTTTTGTGTAGGAGGAGGATAAAAAAGAGATTTTAATAATGAAGCGTGGAGATGCCGTATAGAGAGACAGGTTAAGGCTCCCCACAGGCATTAGCAAAATTGAATTTTGCCTCTCCAAGGATGGAGAGTCAGGGCTTTGACCATGGGAAGGGGCAGAATCACCACGGGAATCTTGTGAAGTTATAGAGTCAGTTGGGTTTGCTGCTGCCGGAGAGAAGCACTTGGCACTCCCATGGGACTGGGCTGCCCACATGTGCCCTCACCCTCACATTGTAGTTCCACTTCCAATAGTGACCTTCCCAGTTTTGCCACAGGCAATGTAAGCAGAAGGGGCACAGCATTCCGAAGTCCGTCATCCAAAGCAAACACCATCTCTGCTCCTGCTCACACGTGGTGATAATATTTAATTATCAAGATGTCCCCATGGCAAAGAAGTTCCAGTGCCTAAGAGCATGGTATCTCCTTTTCAATGGATAAATAAATATTTCTGGAATCATCATACATGAGCATTGTGAAAAAACAGGATCATGAATAAGCAATGTAGAATGATCCTCCAAAGGATCATCCTTAGTTGCTTGCCAAGAAGAAACTTGTTTCAAGTAATAAGGACAGATACTCAATTACTACAAATTTCTACATGGTACAGACATTCAAAATTCATATGAAATTCACAGATCTGTGATAATTTTCATTTTCAAACAAATCACACAGTAGAGTACAGTAGCTGTAATTATTTTGTTTGTGGTGTACACAGATGTCTGGAGCAAGTGGGAGCCACATTACACAAGTCACCAGGCAGCACCCATCTGGCTACAAGGCACCACTCATACAGACAGTGTGTAACTACTGGACGAGACCAACAAAAATCAGGGCAAGATGAAGACAGGACAAGGAGAATGATGAAGTTATGTAACTGCAAGAACATGGTTTAGTATCAATTAGTCAGGTGTATATGCTATACAAAAAAGAAGCCATTGGTAGCAGCAAGCACAGTATGAATTGTTACAGCTAGGAAAATAAATATATTTTAGCTGATTTTAGGGTCTTTTCAATTTCCACATTTATTATCAAATTCAATTTCCCTGAATTTGCTCACTCTTAGCTATATTTGCTTTCTAAAATAGCTTCATGAGAATGCCTGGTTCTCTGTTTTCAAATGGGCTATAGAACCAATCATGAACAGTTTCAGAAGTGGAGTTACACAAAGTTTGTTAACTGAGGTATGTGGGCAGGTAACCTGCTAAATGAAAAATATATGAGTTAGTCCTGCTTACTCAGATATTGTTAATGATACTCAGATTCCCTTCCCCTTTTTAAGTTTCACCTGACCAGAGATGAGAAGCAATCTGATTTGTCAGGACTTCATGAAACCCTATTACCAAGAGTGAGGAACAAAAAGCCAAAGCAGAGGCAAAAGCCTTGGCCTGACAACATGTCCAAAATTTCTAAGACCTAAATATGTTTTATTAATAGTTTGCAAACAGAAACGAATCCAGACTGAAAAAAATTTTTATGATGAATGGCTTGATGGCATTTATTTACCACATTAGCAGGAAAATGTTTATGTCTAAGATTTTAAATAAATGTTTATATTTTTGAAATAGGAAAACATTCACAATATATAATTGTCTACTTACGTTGACTGGAAACATCTCAATCTTTGCAACAGAAATAGTTATTAATTAACAATACTAATCTTCTAGACTTGTTCAGACTACACTGTTGATTAAACATCCTCAGGACCCAGTATGAATAAAAAGTGAGCATGTTATGACTTGTCAGTTGCACAAACATGACTTTCAGCTACCAGGAAAGTCTTTGAGCTACATAAATACTTACCACATTCCTACAAAACATAAACCACATGGTGAACTGCCTCCATTTAAAAAAAAAAAAAAAAAAAAGGCAGCAGAATTGCATGTAAGAAGTCATGCTTTTTCACTGCTTAAATTATAACTTCTTAAAAAACAAGAGGAAAAACAGAGATATTGCAAAGTGGTTAACATATCTTTGTGCATAGACCTTTCTGCCCATGCATTTATGTAAATACAATCAGCATTTGATTTCCATGAGTGTCACTTTTCCCCTACATTGTGCTAGTTAATTCCTGCATTATTTTCTGAGAAAAATAACCAATAGTAAAGGAAACAAATAACAGAGGAGACAAAGAGTGTCTAATTAAATAAGGTATCGGCCTCCTTTCTGGTACTCCATTACATCACGCTCCCAGAATATATTTTCAGAAAATCCATTTGTTCCAGATATCGCCTCCTCTCCAGCTAATACACACAGCGCTTATCCTGCTTTCAAAACACTTTAGTCTTAATATTTTAACCAGTTCACATTGAAACATTTGTCCGGATCCTTTAACCTAGGTTAGAAATGGCAGATATCCAAGCACAAATCTTTGCAGCAGTGTGAAGGGTATTTTTGCTGGGACAGGAGACTTATTCTTTTTTTGTGTTCACCATTTCTTAACCTAAGCCTATGGTTTCTTTTTCTTGGATGCTGGTCCTGCACTGTGTGCATGAAGAAAAAGAAGCCTGTAAGAGATCATTTATACTACCTGCAAACTCAGGTGCACTGGACCACGGAATGTTCCCCTGAGTCATTTCCTCTGCAGTGCCCTTAGAAATAGAGCTTCATCTCCTTCTTGTTTGCCTCATTCTCTTTACCAACAAAAAAAAATCGTAATGTGTTGGTCTTTAATACAGCACACATCAAGGACTTGGCCTCCATTGTGTTAGAAACAACACAAACAAGGATAAAAAAAATCCTTGCTCTAGAAAGCTTGCTGTTCTGGGAATTAGATATGCTAAGCTGCAACACTAATGGACTAGATCAATATGGCATTTGCTGTATTTTCCTTTGCTTTGGTCCTTCTGGTAAATAAGGAATAGGCTCCTTCACTAGCAGCCAAGGTGTAATCAGGGAGCAGGAAGTAGGGAGTCACAGCTGAGGTAAATCTTTGAAGGCTGTATGAAAGTCTGTGGAGACCATAGAAAATTCAGAAGTATATTTGCAGGAATTGCATGCCATTACTATAAATTAGTTTTCAGACGATAAAGACTGACATAGCTTAAAGACCAGATGATGAATATTTACAAAGATCCATTCAGACCTACAGGTCCCATAAGCGTGTAGCATTAGGACATGGTAATGGAAGGAGAGAGATGGCTGCCCATTTGTGTAACTGCTTGCAAACTCCAATGCCCAAGAAACTGAGTTTGCATTTGCACCAGGACTGATTACGGAAATTTCAAGCTGCTCTCTGTAGAACTGTAACACAATACATCAGGTTGCCCATCCCCACATCCTGGCAGGGTCAGTGGCATAATTAAATCAAATGACAGCTTTTCTAGCTCATCTCCTCTCCTCTCATTCCATCAAGGCAGTTACCTTCTAGAAATCGTTCACGCAGGAACACTTACTCCTTGCTGACCAGCAATTTTGCTACTGAAGATATAAATCAGAGGCAGCTATTACACTCAGATCTCATGCTCCAGGGCTCTGTCAGTCCAGCCAGGACAGCAAACCAGATGGCCCTCAGGACACCTCACCCAGCTGACTGCCAGGCTCTGTCTTCCCATCCTGCTGGATCATCTGCTCCTGCAGTCTCTGCCTCTCACCTTTAATTGCTACCAAATGCAGAGAACTGCTCAGCTGCTATTTCCTTGGAGCAACAGTTATTTTCTTGGAGGGGTTTCTTTTTTGGTATTTTGTGGCAGGTCACAGAGCATGACTATAGAGAGGGCAGGAAATAGGGCATAACCAATCCCCACATACAGGCAAGACAAGAAGATGTGTTAGGACCATCCAGAGGAGAAAAAAATTAAGTCAGACACACTGCTTTTTGCTGTGTGCCTCACCAGTGCTTTCCTAGGAAGTGATGGGGACCTACTTGACTGGCAGCCAGAAGTATGAGTTAATTCTACATCTCTCAACCAAAATCCTTGGAAAATCTTAGTAAGACAAGGAAACACTGGCCCTTTTTAAAGGTTCGTATGTAAAGACTGCCTGGTACAGGCTGTGTGGTGCCTCCACAGTAACTTCATACTGACCCCCACTGTTCACACTCTGTGAATACAGATGCACCTAGGAGAGCCTGCATCTCCTGCACATGCGGAAAAGTTCATGTAAAGCACGGCTGCTTCTTCCCAAAAGTGCTGGCATTCACTCCACAGTGGTGTTGCTTAGGATTTGGAACACACAGCACATAGGCTGGAATACCTGAGAAATTACGGTTTTCCAGGTTGCTGCATGCCAGGAAATCCAGGATACCTAAGAAAAGTTTTCAGACAGGAGAAGAATGCATCTGAGATTATCTAACTATGCAGTACCTGTAGTCTAGAAGACAACCTTTCAACCCGTGCAGAAGACCCAAGGGTCACTCAGCCTATTGCGAAAGGAGAGTGCAAACCCTTCCAGCTTCCAGACTTGCCTGCATTTCCTGTTCCCACTAACTTCTTTCCTGCCCCTCTCCCCACACCCAGCTTCTCCCTGGCATTCACTTGCCCAGATTTCTTTGTCTCCCCACATCTGCATTTATTTACTCTCCTGATGTACATAGGATTTTGCACACATCTCCTACATCACCTCCCTGTGGTCATCCATACACATCTTTTCTGTCCTTTCTGACAACTGAATATTTTCTGAATTTTTCACTGCACACAGACTGCACTTCTTTTTATATCCCCACCTTCCACCTCCCCTCTAGTAAAATCACTTTCCCTTCAGGACATAAGAAGCTTTATTCCCACTCTCCTCTCCTCTTTTTTTTTTTTTTTCTGATTATGTCTCCAATGGCCACAGGCTTGGGGTGAGTCTCAGGGCCATTTCCACTTCCCTTTGGAAAAACTACCCATCTCATATAAAGACTGGCAGGCAAAAGGTCTTTTGGCCCTTCTACCTCTCAACAGAGTTTAGGTTTGCAAGTGAAACTAACACTCCCCTGCTTAGAGGACTTTCCCCTTCTATTTTTCCTTGTGTTGTTTTTTTTTTTTTTTTTTTAAATAAATAACCTTCTTCGTGCTCTTCTCCTTGTAGGGTAGTGAGTGACAAGCTTTAGCTGGGGTAAACTTCAGCCATCAGGAAGGACAATGAAAATATGTTTTTATTTCTCTGAATTTGAGGAAAACCTTGACAGAATGTGACAAACCCTAATCAAAGCTGTTTTTAGAAGGGGGCTTTATCCCAGAAACCTTTTACTGAAACCACACCAAGTGTGCCTTGCTGCCTGAGGTGCCCCATGCTTTCCCGGTGTCCAGGTGGCCATCAACTGTTCCCAGAACTCTGACGTTCAGCAAAAGTCTACTGGTGCTGGCACTTTGTCCCAAGATGAGTTGTGACACCGAGGCTGGAGCAGAAGAGGAGAGAGAGCCTTAAAGCTAAAGAGAAGGTGAAAGGTGTCATCTCATTTTTAGTGACTGCTAGCGACAGGAGAAGCAATGGTTATACCAATTTATAACTTCCTTTCTACAGAGAGGATATAGAATAAACAGAGTGAAAGGATGCAAGTATGTGGATATAGCTTGTGAATATCAGCTTGATCATTCCTGGAAATAAATTTTTGGGTTTTTTTAGATAACTTCTTATAGAATCAAATCTCACTGTGTTTTGTAGAAGATACCCGTTAGAAAACCTCAGACTGCTGTCTCTTGCCTCTCCCATGTGGAGCTTAGGATTATGTGCAGTTTGGTGTGTTCAAGGTCAGTGGTCAGGCTATGGAGTCTGTTGGCTCCCTACTAAAAAGAGAGGCTCATGGTGCACTGCAGAGCTCATTAACAAGGTCAGCTTGTTCAAGTAAAAGTCTCTTTATCAAAAGGATTGTTTGCAACACAAACAATCCCAAATGTTTTCTGCACACTAAATTTATCATAGACATTCATGTCTGCATATCTATTTCTTTCCAGTAGTTCAGATGCAATAAAGACTAGGATGTTTAACCACAATTAAAAAAGAGGGAAATTTTTTTTAGTCTTCCAACAGAGCATGTCTGCTAACTGGAAGCCCAAAGGAGAAAAGGTCCTGAACTCCAAATAAAACCAAATGCAGACTGAGATTTGCATTTAGTGAAGAGAAATACAATGCACATATGAAAAGTGGCCACCCTACTTCCTATTCGAAAATTTTATGTAATATTTGAGTAATATGACTGAACTTAAAATTAGACATCTGTTTAGACAGATTACTTAGCACCTTGGCACAGATGTTCTATGTTTTTTATTACAGCACTTTAATTAAAGATCATTCATCAGCATTCACTCAGCACAGTTAAGTGCCACTTTGAGTAGAGCTGCACAGGGAATGAGTCCTGTGTGCCATTTGTAACAGCAGCTTTAAATCAGGTGGTGATGGCAAATGATTGCCACAAAGCCAGCCACAACCTTTTTGCCACTACTGAGTGGGGAAAGAGGTCAGGAGGAGACTCACACTCTCACATCTGTACAGCAGATGCCAACACACCTTCCAGTCCCTTGCTATCGCCAGTGTACCTAGCGGGAGGGGAGCAGGCACTGAGGAAATCAGCCGGGGCCTCCCCTCTGGTATCTGCTTCGACTCTGCCCTGTTGCCTCCTCTTGCTTATCGCTGGTCTCTTCCTGCTGGCCCCAGCAACAAGTCTGCTCTACCAGTAAGGGGTTTCCGAAGGGGGTGAAGGGAAAAGGTGACAGACAAAATCTGTCTTAGCTAGGTAAGGTAACTGGGAGTCTTTGAGGCTAGATCTCAGAAAACTGCAGAAGACTAACCAGGGAGGATGTGGAACAGTTCTTCAAAAATATGTGACAGATTATGCAGTCCAAAAGAATAAATTTAAAACACTGTGAGTCAAGGGTAAAAGTTTACAAGTCTAATGTCACATCCCTGAAAAGTATTTCAGCAATTCAGTGTATTCACCTCACCAACATTGCACGTCAGCCTCTTGCAGGTGCACCATGCCTTCCACTGTGGGTTCTGCCTGGCAGAGACTTGCAGAAATGACTGCTGCATACCACAGAAATGTGCTGGGTGGGTTTGATTTGTAGAGAGCCTATAATTTGCTTCCTATTTCTTTTTAAACCCATTACATCCCTAACAATGGAAACTGTCAGCTGAAGTGATTTTGTCAGCCAAATTTGAGAAGCTGCACATTTTATGACCATTAAAGTTTCCTGTAACTTCTCACTTGAATTTTTCTATGCTTAAGAACATGGTTTTTTTATTTCTCAAATTCCAAAATAAGCATCAGCAGTGATAAAAACTTGTCAGCTCAACAGGAAAGGAACTGAGGATTTGTTCCTCAGGTTACTTCTATTCTTTTAATCTAATGAATGTTTAGCATAAAATGCACAATTACAAAGTTACACTTAATGCCATTCCCATTTTTTACCACGTGGGTTTGGTATGCATTACCCACAGAGGCAGTTCTGTGGAGAGGCAGAAGGAGGAGAAATGTTTCCCAAAGCTTAATTTCACCCCAGTGGTTATGGTATTTTTCCAGGTCATGTAAGGTGTATGCTTGTTTCAGGTCAAGAGGGTGCTGAACTTCAAATTCCCCTAAGGCATATTCTCACCTTGAGCAGAAAATGCCCAACTGCGTCTAAGTGGGAGGAGGCTTACAGCAGCCTGATGCTGGTGTGTCAGCTTTCACTACCCACATATTTTAAGTAGACCAATGCAGTGCTCTGTTGGGAGGGAGGTGGCTCACCCACTATGCAGGGAAAGCAGCCAGCTAATAGGTATCTTGAGATCCACCTTGAAAGATGGGATCCCAAGTGATTTGCTTTTATTAAACTCATAGTTTAATCAGAAAATCACTCTTAGTTGGACACTTCCCTGCCATTTGTGTGTTTTTAAACTGCTGTCAGAGTCTAAGCATATTAAGGACAGCATCCTTTTCCTCCGTGCTAAGCAGAGCACATAGCAGAGGCTTGGTCAACACACACAGGGCTTCCTAATGATTCTGCTGGGGCAGAATGATTAGGTATGGAACTTTGGGGCAACATACAGAGTAACCTTTTTTAGCCTTGTATCTAAAACAGTTTTATAGTCCCTTTCTGCATATGTCCTTTCTCTGCATACATCTTTACCCTTCTGAAGGTTTTTCCTGTCCTATTTTTTTGTCAGTACAGAAATACAGTTCTGCTTAATATGCTTTGATTCCTGTTATATGCTGATATAACAGAAAAACAATTGAATGGCTACAATGGCTTAATCCCTATTCTGGTTTTGTGGATGTTAAGAAATCTGGGAGATTGTATTTTGTATTTTTGTATTTTGGAATGCATTTCTCATCCTTCAATCCCTCGCCTACTGTTCGTAAAAGACTTTGTGGATGAAAGGCAAAACCATGCATGCCCTGCTTCAAATACTGCTTACCTTTCATAACTACATGAATCAACAAGTTGGATAAATATTTTTCCTGGAGTAAGGGATGAGAGAAAGATGGAAAGAACACCATATGACAAGTCTCAGTGAGTTCACTTTATGCATAGTGAAGGCATTCAAATACTTAGAAAAGCAGGCAAAGAGAAGACCAGGGTGAAGTAAGAAGCATTGAGTGTTCATAATCAAAAGGGCCCCTATTGACTCCTTCATAGGCAGGATAGGTTATTTTGTGACTACAGCTACTTAAAACAGGGTTTGACAGGATCCGTCTTCAGTCAAACAGCAATGTAGCTCTATGCTAAGATGCCAAATTGCAAGAGTAAGTACAATTTCCCATCAAAGTACCCTGTTAAAAAGCAAAGCAGACAAGAGACCATTTCCCATCTAATGTAGCTGAGAACCTGATGCTACAGAAAGCTGGCCATTCTGCAGAATAATCAACAGTTCAATCATTTTTCTATTTCTGCTTTCCAATTCAAATTCTCTGAGACTAGTGTCATATTCCTGACTTGCTGTGTGCCTTACGGCAGAGTTGTACGTTGCCCTTCTTTCAGATGCTAGGCTTGCTATCCCTCCCACCTTCCTAATTTATAAATCATATGTATATAAAACACACATATACATAAGTGATGTACTGTTTTGGATAAATTTCCTCATTCCTTTAAAGAACTAAAGAAAAGAGATTGATTAAAACAATTTTGTTTGTTTCTGGTAGAATCGTAGAGTCATAGAACCACTTAGGTTTGAAAAGACCTCCAAGATCGAGTTCAAACATAACTCCAGCACTTCTAAGTCTATCACTAAACCATGCCCTTGAGTGTCACATCCACATGCCTTTTAAATACCTCCAGGGTATTCCCTGGCAGCTTGTTCCAAAGCATAACAACTCTTTTGATGAAGAAATGTTTCTAAATATCCCATCTAAACCAAGGAGGTCAGTCCCTCTCAAACTATTGCTTGTTACCTGGGAAAAGAGACCGACTTCCATCTCCTTCTCACCTCCTCTCAGGTAGTTGTAGAGAATAATAAGGTCACCCCCGAGTCTCCTTTTCTCCAGGCTAAACACCCCAAGCTCCCTCACCTGCTCCTCATGGGACTTGTGCTCCAGACCCTTTCCCCTCTTCATAGCCTTTCTCTGGACTCTCTCCAGCACCTCAATGTCCTTCCTGCATTGAAGGGCCCAGAACTGGACACCGCACTCGAGGTGTGGCCTCACCAGTGTCCTGTACAGAGGGACAATCCCTGCCCTGGTGCTGCTGGCCACACTATTGCTGATACAGGCCAGGATCCGATTGGTGCTCTCAGCCACCTGGGCACACGCTGGCTCACGTTCAGCTGCTGTCAAGCAGCACCCCCAGGTCCTTTCCCACTGGGCAGCTTTCAGCCACTCTGTCCCCAGTCTGTAGTGCTGTTGTTGGGAGCCAAGTGCAGGACCCAGCACTTGGCCTTGTTGAACCTCATACAGTTGGCCTCAGCCCATTGATCCAGTCTGTCCAGATCTCTTTGAAGAGCCTTCATTTCTTCTGCAGATCAACAATGCAACTCAACTTGGTGCTGTACGGAGGAAAAAATTTGAGATTTTTTTCCTAAATTTCATCTCTCTTTTATTTTGATATTTTCAAGACAGCAATTCTGAATTCAACAAAAATCAGAGCATTTATCAATATTACCTTCAATTGAAGCCTGAAATGAAATATTTTATTCCATCCCCACCAAGTGTTCTCTATCTCAAAAGTGGTCCAGAGCTGGCAGTTCAGATCTAGTATTCTCACACACACAAATATTTTTCTTATCACCCTCCTTCTTATATTGACTCACTATAACATTCCCCTGTGGTTTTGCACATGAACCTTTGAGCTTGGGCTAGTGAGAAAACCAGGATTAATCACCTGCAGGACAGGATTCTCTCTTTTTCCTTCCCTCTCAGGAATAAAGAGAGCTTCTTTGAAAGAGTGGATTGCTGTTTCTGATCCCTTCAATTTACTTTGTCTGTGATGATGATCCTTCCAGCTGTGAGAAATAGTTATTCGCCCACAAAACTGAAAAAGGACAAAGTCATCAAAGCAAAACTATTTATTGATATAAACAAGTAAGCTGAGTCAGACACATCTCACTGAGGAGGCACACCTCTCTCTAAAATGCACAAACTTTTAGACACTTCCTCAACTGGTGGGATCCCTGTCCCTTTTTCCCTTTGGCCGAGTACTCAGGAATTCACATTCTTTCCGACCGCCTACCACACTCAAATCGACACCTCTTTTCCCCTCCCCTTTCTATCCCTCTCAGAACTAAGGACTCTAAGTAACAAGGATCACTTCAGTCCTCTTTTTCTCCCCTCAAGGTTCAGGAGGCCTGGCCTCCTGCTAGCTACATCTTTGCCTACATGACATAAGTACACATTCTTATGGCTGAAACAGTGGCTGAAGCAAAACATTATTTTATCTCTCACACAAAGCCATGCCAGAGTTAATTTCACTTTTTCTGCTTTCTGATTTAGTTTAAAAAGTCTTTTAGGCCTGTATGGAATATTAAAGTTACTTAAAGTTGCAACTTTTGTAAGAGAAACCATTAAAACAGGCTCCCTAGATAAGTGGTCGCAGTACCATGTCTGCCAGAGTTTGGCAAGAAACATTTGGACAATGCTCTCAGGCACACGCTGTGATATTTGGGGTTGTCGGGTGCAGAGCCAGGAGGTGGACTAGATGATCTTTGTGGGTCCCTTCCAACTCAGGATATTCTATGATTCTATGAAGAATAAAATGCCAGAAGTGCCTCAGAAGTATTTGCAACGTGGAAGAGAGAAGAGGAAGGCCACGGTCCCCATCAGTTTGAATGAATGTAGTGCAGTGCATAGCCAAAATTCTGTTTGCCTCTCCCTCTCAGAAACCAGAATGGTCCGTGAAATAAATGATGACAGCAACTGGAAAGGACAGGTGGGGCATAGTTAGGTAAGCTTCACGGATCAGGGAACTTAGAGACTTCCAAAACCAAATGCTGACATGCAGACCTGTGACCTCCTTTTTAACAAACTTGGGAGCAGATAAAGAATACAGCAGCTTGCAGTGTTTTGAAAAGTTTTTTTTCCCAGTGTGATTTAGTTATTCTTAGTGTTAACATACAAACAGGAAAAAATACACACACACCCAAACACCTACAAAGGACTAAGGGTGCTATCTAGCATCCAGATAGTGTTAGCAACAATCATTTTTAAACTGCAAAGTAGAAGCAGTTTTCAAAGCAGAGTTGTGAACAGAGATAATTTTAGAAGTAATGAATTTCCCCAGCAGCAGTAGAAGGTATCTCAGTGGGCAAACAGTGTCATGGTCAGAGCCTGACCCCAGAAAGAAACAACATGCTTAACAACAGAAGAGTGGCTGAAAGTTACAGTCAACAATCCTTTTCTGCCAATTCTGATGCCATTATGCTAAGATTATGACCCAGCTTATTATTTACTGAACAGATTCAGGTCATTGCAAATGAAAATTCCAAAAATTAATGGATTTATATATATGTGTGCATATATATACATAAAAAGTATATATATAAAGTATATATATATATAGTGTGTATATATATATTTCGTGTCACAAAAATAATTTATGGACTTTTAATGAAAAAAAGAAAGAGAGATAAGGAGGCTATTTGGCTTTTTTTTTGTTAAAAAATGTAATTTTGGAGCATTGCTGCACAGAAGCATTAATGTGTACTTTAGAGTTCACTCGAAGTGTGTAAATAATTTTAGAAAAATTGGTGCTGAGAGAATTTTAGTCTGAAAATCAGTTTTTATGACAGTACAAATATAGAGCTGGGAAGGTTCATATATTAGAGCTCAAATTGACCACTTTAAGGAAAAACACAACCATGAATTCAAGCACATAGGGTCTATCAGCCAGACTTTTATGTGCAGAGGGAAGACCTCTGCTTGACCAGCCTACAGCAAGTGTTCACAACAGAAGCGTCCACAAGATATGCGCAAATATACAGATATGGAATTGTGCCTATATAACAGGAGTCACTGATTCTTGGGCCACTGCAGGGGAAGAAAAGTATTAGTATGCAAGACCTATGTTCTGTACATAATAATAGATAATAGAATTGCAGAATGGTTTTGGTTGGAAGGAACCTTTAAAGGTTATCTAGTCCCGACTCCCCTGCCATGGGCAGGGATACCAGCTTGCTCAGGGCCCCATCAAACATGACCTTCAATGTTTCCAGGCACGGAAAATCTCTGGGCAACCTGTTCCAGGGTTTCACCACCCTCATCGTAAAAAACTTCTCGCTTATATCCAAACGAAATCGACCCTCCCTCAGTTTAAAACCATTATGTCATAAAGCCTACGCTGGCCTGATAAAAAACCGTGTTGCCTAAATAACACCGCTGGTTAGAACTGTTCCATAGCTTATACCTGTACTCCATATCTTTTTTATCCTACGGGGGGTTGACTCTGGTGCTATAAAGAACGGTGCCAGAGTTTGCCGGACTTCCCGGGGAAGGCCCTGGTGCGTGACTGCCGCGGTGCGGGGCGCCCGCAGCACAGCCAGGCCCGCCGGGGCCTCAGCGCCGGCCCCCGCAGCACAGCCAGGCCCGCCGGGGCCTCAGCGCCGGCCCCCGCAGCACAGCCAGGCCCGCC
>VWPU01018948.1:0-27192 GCA_013398955.1 Callaeas wilsoni
GCTGCTCCCAGCCTTTACTGCTCTGTAGCTCTGCACCCTTTGCCTGCCGAGACCTCCCGGGGGTTCCCACTACAGCTCCAGAGTTTGATAAATCTCCTCCAACATCCCGGAATTTTTGCTCATTCCTGCCGTCCCAGCTTGCTGCTTCCGAGAGTCCTGCTGGGGCACCACCAGGCTTGGCTGCTCCTGAGAGTTTGTGAAGCGAGCCTCTCTCCCATCCTGTCCCATCTCGGTCATGCCACCATTACCACGTGCTCTCCGAGATCGCGCCAGAGCGCCCCCTGCAGCCGCGGGAGAATCATCGCACCTGTCCTGCCCACCGGGAGCCACCAGCGCCCCTGCCGGCTGTGACTGTCACTGCACCAAAGGGGAAAGTGCCTGCGGCTGAGAAGGCCGTCACTGGGTTTCTGGTTCTGGTTGTTGTTAATGCCACAGTTGTTGTTTGTTTGCCTTGTTATATATACTAGTAAAGAACTGTTATTCCTATTCTCATATCTTTGCCTGAGAGCCCCTTAATTTCAAAATTATAATAATTCAGGAGGGAAGGGGTTTACATTTTCCATTCCAAGAGAGGCTCCTGCCTTTTTTAGCAGACACCTGTCTTTCAAATCAAGACAGTGTTCAAAGTCACTCGGCAGTGCTCCACAAACCCATCACACGTGACAGCTGACATCCTTCCACCTCTTCCTCAACATTCTGCTCATTAGTTCATCTACTGACAAAGAACTATTAGACCTTTCTGCTGTTTATTTGGCCAGACAAATGGCCAGTTGCTCAGGCAGGAACAGGCCCTGTGGCACTGCAGAACGACAACTGTTTTGGGCAGGTAACAGTTTATAGATCAAATCAACCATTCTTCAATTATCAACCCATGGTGACATTTCACCTCTCTGTTCCCTTGGGAGGGAACCCAAGTGGCATTCCTTTGATTTTCACTCTATCACTCACTGAAAAATGTAAACAAATGTTGAAAAAAAAACTTTAAAATAGTGTGTGGAGGATAAATTCTCTCTTATCCTCTTACCATTCTATGCATTTTTTTGCAGGTCAAATGGGTTTATAAGCTTAACTGAAAGAATACGGAAACGTGGCTGTAGACCAGAAGAATGTTCAAAACCCCAGAATAGGAAATGAACTGTTAAGGAATACATTTAGCACAGGTAGCTTAGTGTGCAAGCTGCAGGTTGAGTACTGCATGGTGGGAAAAGGCAGGAGCCTGAGGTCAGAGGCAGGTTAGCAGCCACTCAGAGACACACCAGGATCCAATGACTCCAAAGGAAGACGCCGGACTATCGCACATAGAAAAGACTATTGCTATTTAAAAAAAAGTAAATGAGAAAATGCTTTAAAGTTCTGTTGTGGTCTTCAGGAAGTAAAATCATGGGATGGTTTGGGTTGGAAGAAACCTTAAAGATCATCTCATTCCAAACTCCCTGCCATGGGAAAGGACACCTTCCACTAGACCAGGTTGCTCCAAGCCCCATCCAACCTGGTCTTGAACACTTTCAGGGATGGGGCAGCCATAGCTTCTCTAGGCAACCTGTGCCAGGCCCTCACCACCCTCATAGGGAAGAATTCTTTCCCAATATCCCATCTAACCCTGCTCTCTGGTAGTGTGAAGCTGTTACCCCTTATCCTGTCACTACGTGACCTTGTAAATAGTCTCTCTCCATCTTTCCTGTAGGCTCCCTTTAAGTACTGAAAGGGGCTCTAAGTTTTCCCTGGAGCCTTCTCATCTCCAGGCTGAACACTCTGAATTCTTTCATCCTTTACTCACAGCAGAGGTGCTCCACCCCTCTAATCATCTCCATGACCTCCTCTGGACTTGCTCCATCAGGTCCATGTCTTTCCTTTGGTGGGACTCCAGAGCTAGATGAAGCTCCGCAGGTGGGTCTCAGCTCAGTGGGGCAGAGGGGCAGAATTCCCCCCTTCCCTACTTCCCATGGGGTTTTGGATGCAGTCCAGCACACAGGAATTTTCTGGGCTCCCAGTGCATACAGTCAGGGCGTGTTCAGCCTCTCACCCACCAGCATGCCCAAGTCCTTCTCAGCAGGGCTGCTCTCAACACCATTCTCCAGCCAGTCTGGATTTGTGCTTGGAGTTGCCTTGACCCAGATACAGCACCTTGCACTTGGTCTTGTTAAACTTTATGAGATTACCATGAGCCAGTTCTCAAGATGTCCAGGTTCCTCTGGATGACATCCCATCTTTCATGTGGGTCACCTGCACCACTCAGCTTGGTGTTATCTGCAAACTGGCTGAGGGTCCACTCGATCCCTTTATCTGTGTCATTAATGAAGATATGAAATAACACTGGTCCCAATACAGGCACCTGACGGATACCACTGGTTACTAATGTCCATCGGGACTGAGCCACTGATCACCACCCTCTGGATGTGACGATGTGACCAATTCCTTGTCCATCTCACAGTCCTGTTGTATCTGCAGAGAATTTTGGCACTTAATGCACTGCAATTAAGGTATAAAATTACTCTGCTTGTGTAGCAGACACTGTACATTACATGTTGTTCTAGCAAAAAGATAACATTATGTCCATCAAAACCTCAGCTGTGCCAAAGGAAGGTGAAATATTTAGGCTTTATTTTGGGGAAGGGGCAACAAATGATAAATCCAGAAAGAAGAGAGGCAATAATTGAGCTCCTATGTCCAGTCACAAAAAGCAGGTAAGAGGTTTTCTCAGAGGTGTGCGGTTTTGTTGACTGTGACTAAGTCTCTGGCTAAAGCAACGAAGAATGAAGAGACAGAGGAGAGCTGGCCACACCTGGACCCAGGTGCAGCGGGGGCACCAGACTGCATTAAGTTGGTGGCAGCAGCAGCAACCCAATCTCTAACACCAGAACAAGCATAAGATGATTTAAGAAGATACATCACCCTGAATCCAGTGAGCCTATTGCCTCTACCTGATGATGGAGAACATCCCAGTGTAAGCAAGTGATGCACATTTCAAATAACCCACAGACTGATTTAATTGATGTTCCCTCACATTACCCAGATACAGTGTTATTTGCAGATGGCTCATCATACTCCCTGCAAGGATATCTCATTCCAACCCCCACATTCTACCTTCCACTAGACCAGGTTGCTCCAAGCAACTTTCAGGGATGGGACAGCCACATTTTCTCTGGGCAATCTGTGCCTGTTTCCTGCTCTTTCTGAATATTTCTCTCTCTAATTTAGATCTCTTTACCCTATGTGATAGTCTTCAGAATAGATATAATCATGCTTTCCCCTTAACACAGTGATCCATGGGACCTCAACTAAAGAGACAGGACACCTCATACTTCTATTTTCTTGTAATTTTACATATTTCTGTCAGAGAACATGTGACTCATCTGCATTCAGTTGAAGATACCTAATATTTGTTTTTTGAAAGATGCCATTGCCACACAGTCACAGAACCATCAAATGGTTTGGGTTGAAAGGGACCTTAAAAGTTTATCTCGTTCCAAACCCCTGCCATGGAAGGGGCAAAAAATTTCAAATATGAAGCATTGAAGATTCTACTGGATATGTTGGATATCTATCTAAGTTTGATATGATCTGGCAAATGAGAGATGTGACTGTACCTGTGTTTCTGGCTATGGCTGCTGACAGAGAACATCCTGCAGTTGTTTGATCATAGGCTCATGACATGTCTGCAAAAGAAAACAGACCAAAAGGAAGAGGAACAAAAAGGAGAGAGGCTTGACAAGAGCCTGGAGCAACAGAACAAGGGGGAAAGCAGGTTTTCTGTTTAGGAGTAACATATCCAGCTCTGGGACTCCAAACATCAGGACATGGAGCTGGTGCGGCAAGTCCAGGGGCACTCATGGAGATGCTTCAAGGGCTGGAGCCCCTCTACTCTGGAGACAGGCAGGGCGAGCTTCGGGTGTTCAGCCTGGAGAAGAGAAGGCTCAAGGGAGAAGGAGCCCCTTCAAGTGCCTAACAGGGCTGCAGGAGAGCAGGAGAGGGACTTTGGGCAAGGGCCTGGAAGGACAGGAAAAGGGGAACGGTTTCCCACTGACAGAGGGCAGAGTTAGATGGGATATTGGGAAGAAATTATTGGCTATGAGGGTGGTGAGGCCCTGCAGGGTTTGCTCAGAGAAGCTGTGACTGCCCCATGCCTGGAAGTGTTCAAGACCAGGTTGGATGGGGGTTGGAGCAACCTGGTCTAGTGGAAGATGTCCCTTCCCATGGAAGGGGAATAGAACTGGATAAGCTTTGAGGTCTCTGCCATCCCAGCCCACTCCGCCACTCGGGGTTGCCGCACTGTCACACACTACCCTTTTCGCTCCTTGTGGCGCCTCACCCCTGTGACGCCACTGCCGCGCGTTGGCATGTGACGTCACGAGCGCGCCGGGTGGGTGGGCGTTGCCATGGAGGCGGCGGATGAGTGGCTGCTGAAGTCGCTGCGACTGTGAGGGACCCCTGGACCCCCAGCACCCGCCACTGACCCGGGCACCGCCGACCTCATACTCGCCCTCTCCCCGCAGGTACCGCGACCTGCACACCTTCGAGCTCCAGGCGCCCACCCGCCTTATCGAATGGGCCCGCGGGAACCGTGAGTGTGAGGCAGGGAGTACTGAGGGGAGGAGAGGGACCGGGCTGGGGTCTGGCAGGGTGGGGTGGCTGTGCCTAGCCAGAGGAAAGAAGGAGGCCCAGGGGCCGGGCCGGCGCCCTGTAGAGGGAGAAGGGGGAAAGGAGGCTGTGGGGTTGGGCCAGTCTGGGGTTCCGGAGGGGAGGCCAGGGTGCAGGGCCAGGACCCTAGAAGTGGCTGGAGCTGTTCCGAGTTCAGCCTTGTCTCGAGCTCAAGGTCTGGGGGTCCATGGACTGTGCGGTTACTCGGGTTTGTCTCAGGGAGGGGGGGCTGGGTAGGGGGGCTGCCCTCACCATGTTCCTGGCTCTTCATGCCCACCTCCCAAGGTGTCTGTGTAGCCGGGTATGGACAGTCTGATGGGAACGAGATTCTGCAGCTGATCCCACCACCAACGCTGCTGACAAAGGAGACCCAGGTGGGTGTTGCAGCCAGGGTGGCACCAGACCTCTCTGAGCTCCTTGGCCTGATATTTTCAGAAACAAGTCAGGGCTTGGTGGCCTTCATGAACTGTTACCTGTTGCTGTGACAAGGGCATGGCCAGGGATTGAGCGGCTTTGATTGAAAGGTAAAGCACATAAGTCACCTGTTTGTTGTCCAGTCATGTTATCCTGCAGCCGCTCTGCAGACAGCTTGGGCTGGGGACACTTCATCTCCAGGTATGTGAATGAAAGCATTTCATGGGGAAGGAGGACAGCAAGGCAAGTGAAGAAGGGGCTTGCTGAGCAGCCCAGGCCTGGGGGACCAGCCTGCAGAGCACCAAGGTTGGCCCTCGGGTGGGTGACCTCCACACTAGAGTAGAAGGTGGTGTTTGGTCACTGGGTGAGCAGAAAGCTCCTGAGCCAGATGTGGACAGATGGCAACAAACACAGGCAGAGCTCTTGGCAGCAGCTTTCTCCAGATTTTTGTTCTCTCTGACTATTTTGGGATCCTTCAGTCCTATATCTCCTGTTGAAAAAGGCAGCACTGGACAGGGAAGAGCTATACCAAGTAAGAGTGTGCCTCATGTCTGTGTCATTTTTTCTGATAACTGAGCACAAGTTGTGCACCATTGTGTGAAGAAATGGCTTTGCCTCTGATTTCTAGGGCCTGTGTCCAGAGAGAGATTTCAAGGTAGAATGTGGTGGATTTTCAGAGCGCCCGGTGTACAGCCTGAAATATGTGCCGGACACCAGGTATGACCACAAGGTCCTTCCCAGGGTGTATTGGAGATGGAGAGGAGACTTATTCACTGAGAGCAAACTCCTTTTCCACGACTGCTTCCCAATCCAGCTGGTCAATCCTGCCAGCTCTGAGACCAGTGTAAGTCTGGGCCAGTGACATACCAAGAACTGCTGATGTTGCTGCTGCCTTACCAGGGATCCCTCCTTACCCCAGTTCTGAGCAGCAGCGGCCTGTAGAGTTTTCCTGCTCTACCTTCCTTTCCTTCTGCATTTGGCACTCTATGGAGGTGCTCAGCAGCAGAGTAGGACACTGGTGGCTGGTGCCATTGCTCTGCAAGACCCTGTGTGTGCAGGTTCAGAAGCTTTTTTTCCCGCTCTGGATTTAGACCAAACAAACACCTCGGTCTGATTTATATCCCTCGTTCAGTTTCTCTTCCTACACAAGTCCCTGTTGACTATTTTGGTGCTGTCTGCATCATTCTTAGTCTAGTCCTTCTGGAAAATGTGATAATTAAATCATAGAATCATGGAATCATTTAGGTTGGAAAAGCCCTCTGAGACCATCGATGCTAACCATTCCCCTAGCACTGCCAAACCCACCACTAACCCATTGCCCCAAGTGCCACACACAACTTCTAAATCCCTCCACAGATGGCAGCTCCACTCCTGCCCTGGGCACCCTGCACCAAGGCTGGACAACTCTTTTAGGGAAGGAATTTTCCCAATATTCACCTAAACATCCCCTGGTGCAACTTGAGGCCATTTCCTCTTGTCCTGTCCCTTGTTCCTTGGGAGCAGAGCCCAATCTCCTCCCTCCTGTCAGGGAGTTGTAGAGAGCAAAAAGGTGTGCCCTGAGCCTTCTTTTCTTCAGGCTGAGCCCCCCCAGCTCCCTCAGACACTCCTTATCAGATCCTCATAAAATATCCTCATAAATGCTGTTGCTTGGGAGTGTGTTTGCGTGGGATGTGTGGAGCATCCCTGCAAGAGTTCTGAGATTATGGTCCTTCCAGCCACCACTCTGCTCCAAGCAGAGGCAGGAGTTCCTGCTTACAGGAGCAGCAGACCAGTTTGTCACAGGCTGGGGAAAACAAGGCTGTTCTCTGCTCCTGAAGAGACTCTTTTGTGAGACTCTTCTGTTTCCTCAGCTTGCTGGTAACAAGTGGCCCACCCGACAGCTCCCTCCAGGTCTGGCAGGTGTCAGCAGAGGACTCTGGTAAGAGTTTCTGAGCTCAAGTAGTTTCTCAATGCCGTTGTTGTTGCATCTCCCATCTCTAGCTTCCCCTTCTTCCTGTGTGTCAGATGAGGAGTGCCACTTCCGTGTCCTGAGTGACCACCCTTGTGTGTCACAGGCTGGAGAAGGGTACAAGACAAGGGTCTACACCAGTTTTGGTGGTTTGGACTTAACAGCACAAACCTCATCAGAGAATTAGTATGTTTAGGCCTGTCACAGCAGCCTTGTACTGCATGTAGTTAGCATAGTGTCCCCTTAGTAACTCCAATGGTTAGAAATAAAGGAGCTCCATCCATTGCCTTTTGGGATAGGCTGTGGTCCACCTTACTTACCTCAAAAAGGATCACCATTGTTGAAGCTGCTACTGGGAAATACTTGTAAACCATGAGAAAGGAAGTTCAAAAGAAGAAGAAAACATCTTCATTGAACATAAACATCTTGAGTCACAAATTTTAATTTGTTTTGCTCAGCTTTTTATTAGTCTTTGCCAGATGGATTGGAAAGGGGTTTTATCCTGAAGCGGGGTTTAGGTATAATTAGATATCTTATTGGTTTTGTAGATCAGTTTTATCTTTGTGAGGCATTGTTGTGAAGCAACTTAATCTGATGGATTGCTTGGCTCTCAATGTGTTTTACAGCTGTTTCTGTCTCTTCCTAATAGATGTTATTAAATCTGTAAGCACCATAGCAACAGAAAATGGCACTGGGCAATCCTGGGCTAAAATTGCCACCATTTCAACCAGAGCCCCGTGGGTCCTTCACGGCTCAAGACTTGACAGAGTCCAAATTACAGAGGTTGAATCAAGGAAAAATGTCTACACAGCAGGTATTCAAGGCAAGTCTAATGTCTTAGTTTTGGAAAGGTGGGGTTTGGGTAAATAATGCTAACTGCTTGAGTAGCATATGTTTCACTGAGCAGGTACTTTTGGACATGTGCAAGTGGTTATAAAGATATTTGCTACAAGTATGTTGTCGTGAGGAAAGAGGTGACAATGGTCAGATCCATCTCCAGCTACTTACCATTCACATTACACTGATTTCTCACATTTCTGCTCCAAATCTGGGCACTACCAGAGTGCTGTGGATAGTTTCAGTGTGGAGAACTGGGTTCACAGAGGGGTGCTGTGTGTGCTGTCCCAAACAAGGGAGGTGACAGCCTGGTTACAGCAGATGGTCGGTGCAGGTCTGGTTTCCTTGGGGATCTGGGGACTCTCTGCCTTCACCTACGCAGCAAGACTCAGTCCCCACAGAGCTCATTGCTGGGGAGGGTAGAGGGGATGTGTGTGTTCAGTGGCAGTATTACAGCACTGAGGAAAAGGAAGGTCTCTTTGTCACTGTCCATGTGCCACAGAGACTACAGAATCTTGGAGTTGTTTGGCTTGGAAGAGACCTTTAAAGCTCATCTCATTTCAAACCCCTGCCATGAGCAGAGACATCTTCCACTAGACAAGGTTGCTGCAAGCTCTGACCAACTTGCAGGCATGGGGCAGCCACAGCTTCTCTGGACAACCTTGTCAGGGCCTCACCACCCTCACAGACAAGAGTTTCTGCCCAATATCCCCTTTAACCCTGCCTTCTGTCAGTGTGAACCCATACCCCCATGTCCTGTCACTCCAGGCCCTTCTCCAAAGTCCCTCTCCAGCTTTCTTGAAGCTCCATTAGGCACTGGAAGGTGCTCCTTTTCTTCTCTCTGGAGCTTTCTCTTCTCCAGGCTGAACAGCCCAAGCTCTCCCAGCCTGTCACCACGGCAGAGGGGCTGTAGCCCTCAGAGCCTCTCCATGGCCTCCTCTGGACTCATTCCAGCAGCTCCATGTCTTTCTGATGCTGGGGGCCCTGGAGCTGGACACATTACTCCTGAGCATACATCCCACTTTCTTTCTGCAGTAATACTGCAGCACAGAAATCCTGAAAAGGCTCCTCATTGGACCTGAGACCTGCCTCTCTTTTCTAGCTTCCAGAGGCAGCGAGGAGCTCAGCGGCCTGGCCTTCCTGGACTGCAACACTCTGCTTCTGTGCTGTGCCACAGGCCTGCTGTGCCTGGCTGACATCCGGCAGCCGCAGAGTCTCGTGGAGGCCATGTCAGTGCCCTCGGCGCCGTGCAGTGAGCAGTGGTGCATGGGCACCAGGCATGGAGCTCAGGGCTTGGAGCCGAGCTCCCAGCCTGTGGCTCGCGTCTCGAGCAGGGGGCTCCTAACCCTGACAGACCTCAGGAAAACCTCTGAGTTCTTGGCCTTGGCAAAGGCCAGAGTCCCCTCTCCTGGCTCAGGTGTGGAGTTCCTGTGCACCTCCTGGGCTCCTGCTCTGGAAGGCTACCTCGCCATTTCAGGTAGGTGCTTAGGGCAGAGATCTCCTTTTCTGAGTGCCTTTTTGATTTATATTTTTGTCAAGGCCCAGTTCACTCCACCTAAAACCCCCCAGTGACAGGGTGGCTTTTCAGAGCTGCCCCTGGAGCCAGCAGAGATGCCAGCTAATCGTCCTCTGCAGCTGCCTCTTTCTAAAAACTCCAGGGGTGGAGTGGCCTGGGTGGGTTCTGGGAGATGCCGGCTGCCCTTCAGTGAGATCAAAGGCCCCAAGCTGACCACAAGCACTGCCCTGATAGTGCCAGTGACAGTCTGGCTGCAGGCAGCAGCACTGATAACACCAGCTGGGCAGTAAGGCTGCCTCTTGACCAGAGCCTTGCATGTTTACACTCATGAATCCACAAACTTTAGGGATCTGGTCTGGGCTCGTCCCAGCAGCTGTTTCCTTGAGACACTCTCCTCAGAGGCAGAGCTGCTCTTTTCTCACAGGTTTCTAGTCTGGGCCATTTTTCCTTGTTCCTGCTGGGAGGTGATCCTGAGCCCAGCTGGACTAGAGCAAAACAATTAATTTCTGCACTCTCTAATTCCCTTTTATCCAAGGTTTTGATGGCACCGTGCATGTGTATGACACGCAGAGCTGGGACAGCTCTGGCAGGGAAGCAGAGCCCATCTTCATTCACGAAGGCCATGCATTTGGTGAAGCAGGTGGCAGTGGGGACTCCCCCCTGGTCACTGTGCACACGTGGCATCTGCAGAAACCCAGAACTTTGTTCTCAGCAGCAAGTGATGGTTCCGTGCACGTCTGGGACTGGGTTCAGCCCTGTGAGAAGTGTGGGTAGGTGGTGTTTTGGTGAGATGGGGCATTTCCTGCCTCTGCTCTAGTTTATGTGGGCTGCAGGGTGTGTGTTGGTCTGCAGATACTGTTTGGAGACTGTTGCAGTGAGCAGAACCACTGTAAAATTTCTATTTTAATAACAGTAAAAATTTTGGCTATGTTACTTGTTCTCCTGTGTACTAGCCTTCAGATGAGGGCTGTGCCTGTGGTTCTGACTGTGGCTGCTGGCAGAGAACGTCCTGCTGTTTTTTGATCATAGGCTTGTGTCATGTGTGCAGAAAGGGAGAGAAACAAAAAGGAGAGAGAGACTTCACAAGGGCCTGGAGTGACAGGACAAGGAATCGCTTCACACTGCCAGAGGGCAGGGTTAGATGGGATATTGGGAAAAAATTCTTCCCTGATAGAGTGGGGAGGCCCTGGCACAGGTTGCTCAGAGAAGCTGCTGCTGCCTCATCCCTGGATGTGTCCAAGGCCAGGCTGGATGGATCTTTCAGCAGCTTGGTGTAGTGGAGGGTGTCCCCACCCATGACAGGGAGTTGGACCTGGATGAGCTTTGAGATCCCTTCCAAACCAAACCATTCTTCAATTTCATGAAAAAAACAGGAGTTTGAGGAAACAGGCTCTTCTGTGGGATATTTACCCACTGTATTCCAAGCCCAGAGCACCAAGGGGAAGCTGCACCCCCCGAGGGGTGTTGACATTTATCACGTGCACATGTCACAAGCAGTGGCCTCCGCTCAGGAAGTTTCAGTGTGACCACGTGTTCCTGCTTGCAGCCTGCGAAAGGAACAGGAACAACCTTTCCAGCCCCAGCCTACTCCAGACTCTGCCCCTCCCCCTCTAGACCCTGAGAGCACCTGGTCTGAGACAAGGCATTGGTGTCCTTTGGCTCTTTTCCCACCAACTGCAAGTTTAGATTTCATGGAACCAATGTGATTTCTGAGGAAACAGGCAATGATTCCTGCAACACCCACACTGTTACCACGGTGTTAACTGGGAAGTAAATACCTGCTTGCAAAAGGCTCCCTTCTGCTCTGGGTCTCAGCTGAGTTGAGGAGGGGTTGAAGACAAGTGAGGTGGAGTGAAGGCTGTACTTCAAGAGCACCTGGGGAAACATTACACTGGGAGTGCGCTGTACTGACTCACTCTGTGCCATGGCAACAGACGTCTGCCTGGCAGCTGAGCCTGGAACCTGCTCTATTCTTCTCCCAGGACAAGCCATGTGGGCACTTCCACTCCCAAAACTCCACCCAGCAGCATGTGAAGCAGGGACAGCATGTCCTGCCCAAGGCTGAGGATGTTGATGCTTTGTCACTTACTAAAGGCATGGATCTGGGTGTCACCACCATCAGCAAAGGGAAAAGCCTGTTTGAGTCCTGGAGGAGCTGAGCTCTCCTGCAGGACTGCCTGAGTATCCTTTCCACTGCCAAGGGTCCATGGCAAAACCAATCGAGCCAAGCCAGAGCCAAACTGGGGGAAATGGGTTCTGACCAAGAGCCTGGGAGCATTTCTGCCCTAGTGCGAGCCACAGAGAGGGCTCCTGACTCTCTAGTCTCTCCATCTGCTCTTGAGTCAGTTCCTTCCGGCTGTGGTAGAGCCAAGCATGCCCTTCCGCTGCACCAAGACTTGCGGGTTCCTGCATTTAGGAGGTAGCCTTTCTGCCCCATGACTGAGGCCCTTAGCAGCCCCAGGAAGAGCAGTGTGTAGTATGCAGACAAGAAGGGTTCCCAGAGAGGGATCCTGGACCTCAGTGGTTTTTCCTCAAACATCCCTGGGAGCAGGCGATTTGGCAGACAGAAGGTGCAGACTCAGATTGTGCGGCTCCTCCTTCCTGGGGAAAACACCCACAGCAGGAGGCTGTCACCTTGGAGAAGGTGGGCTCTGAGGAGAAGAGAAGACCACTGGAGCTTTCCCAATACCCCAGCTACCTCCTCCTCACTGCCTCCTTTGCCAGGACATGTGGAGGAGCTGACCCCCTCCCACATCACAGTGATGCAGATAGTGCGGTGAGGACAGGGAACCGAATTTGCCTGGCTTTCAAAATGGGGCTTAAGCAATAGCTCAGTTTGTACCCATCTAAACTTCCCTTTCTTTTCCTAAAGTAACTTAAGCCTTCTTGTCCAGCTTGAAACAGATTTGACAGGGGACTGGAGATGTCAAAAATATTACGTACTCAGATGCTGTGGGAAGGGATTATGCACACAGGAGGGATCTGGAGAGTTGCGCTGGGTGATAGGGACACTGTTTTCAAGAATGCACCACATGGAGCCTCTGGCAATGCCAGTGTGGGATCAGAGTCTGGTTGTGGGGACTTAAGCTTTGCTGGAGCCTGAGTTGTCTTTGGTGGGGAAGGTTGGGACAGCCTTTGGCACAAATACTGACACCCATGAAGTGAACCAACTTAAGGACAAATCTCTCCCTCCCCACAGCATCAGCATGGCAAGGGGAGCTCAAGCTGCATGGGACATGAATGTGTCCAACCTCTGCTCTCCCTGGGACCACAGAAAGGTCCTCCAGAAGGCCTGTCTTCACTGAGGCCACAGAGTTTTAATGCCAGGGCAAGGTAACACAGTTGGGGTCACAGAATCATGGAAGAATTCACATTGGAAAAGCTCTTTAAGATCATGGAGTCCAATCTTTACCCACACACAGTCAAGCCCACCACTAAACCATGTATGTCCTCAATTGTCACATCTACACATCTGTTAAATCCCTTCAGGGATGGGGACTCCACCACTGCCCTGGGCAGCCTGTCCTAAGGCTGAACAATCCTTTCAGGGAAGGAATTTTCCGTAATATCCAATCTAAACCTCCTCTGGCACACCTTGAGGCAGGGCTTCTCCTTCCTTGCCTGTGAGGAGACAAGCCACAGCTCTTCCGTGAGGGACTGTCTCCAAATTCAGGCCCATAAATGGAACTGTTATCTGGCTCATTCCCCAGTCCTGGCTCCTGCTGCTCTCAAAGGGGATGAGAAGCTCCCTGCAGCATTAACAGATGTTTGGATGTGGCTCTTGGAGACATGGTTTAGTGGCCCCAGGACTGGGGGAACCATTGGACTCTATGATCTTAGAGGGTTTTTCCAACCTCCATGATTCTGTGATCCTTAAAACAATTAGCTCTAAGCAGTTCCTCAGCAGGACACAGACTGGACATGGCTTGTTTAACAAGCAGCTTGTTAGTGCCCTGTGCTCTTCAGGTACTGCACAGCAATGCATTTCATTTCTAAAATAATGCCCAGTCCCTCCTGCAGGATACAGAATCCTTCATGTCCTCCTTGGCTCCTCTCTGCATGTCTCTACACACCAGGGAGGCTGGCATCAGTGAAGGGATGGGGCAGCATGAGCAGACCAGGTGCTGCTGCTCCCTGGTCCTTGCACAGGAGGGAAAAAATTCCCTGTGAAGGTGGTGAGGCCCTGGCACAGGTTGCCCAGAGAAGCTGTGGCTGCCGCATCCCTGGAAGTGTTCAAGGCCAGGTTGGTTGGGGCTTGGAGCAACCTGGTCTAGTGGAAAGTGTCCCTGCCCCTGGCAGGGAGGTTGGAACTGGATAAGCTTCAAGGTCCCTCCCAACTCAAACCGTTCCATCATTCTGTGACTTGCTGCCTGTGCCAGTTCCCTTGTCCTTAGCCAACAGAAATGTCCAGGCATTTGGACTGTATTTTACTGTTTTTTCTTTTTTTCTTTTTTTTTTTTCTGAGTTTAATAAACTAGAATAATTTATTCAACAGAACACAGAAACATCACAGACAGGGTGGAGAAACCAAAGCAGCAGGTATCAATGATCAGTACAAAGGAACCACTTTACAAAAAGAAGTACCACGCTGCCCATCAGCTTTACCCAGGAATTATGGGGGGAGGGGGGTGGGCTCAGCTCAGCACCCCACAAACCAGGTGGGGAGGATGGAGCGATCCCCACAAAATGCTCTCAGATGACAACGCTGACTGCAACAGCACAATAAATAGTGGGAATGGCCTCTCAGTGGTGGTGGGAGACCAGAGATCCTTGGAGGTGGGAGGGGGTCCAGGCAGCACCAACCCAGGTGGTACAAGCATCTGTTGAAACACTGATTAGAGTGGCAAACACCCTGCTTCTCCCCAACCCCCAAACAGGTGCTAGATCCCATGCAGGCAGAGCGAAACATCAACCAGGACGGCTTTGCAGCTTGTCAGGACAAAAGTATCCCTGGCAACATTCCGCTGGGGACAGAGCTATTCTGCCAAAACCCTGCCATGGCTGTGAAGAGGCATTTGAGGCCTCTCCCAGAGCAAGCAGTGCATGGCCGATGGCAGAGACCCACAGAGACCCACCTTAACCTGGACCTAGCAGCTCCCAGCTCTGAGCTGGTTTCCTCCAGGGAGATTATACTGGTGTGAAAATGGATGCAGCTGGGAGGACCCCTGGGGTTGGCCACTTTGGGGGGACTTGGAGGAAGAGAAGGGTGGGTGCTGCCCACCCCCTTTGTTTGGAGCAGCTGGGGCAGGGGCGAAAGTCAAAGCCAGGCTCGTGCATCCCAGGGAGGGAACACATGCAGCAGGGCTGGACAGAGGGGGACTGGCCATGGGTGAAAAGAGGGGACACTGAAGTGCACAGGTGCCTTTTCCCTTGAAAAGGCTGCCTAAAAAAGACACCACCACCACCACCCCCCCACCACTTCCCCCATTCTGCTGCAAGCCCCCTCCCCATAGCAAACTGGTGTTGAGACTGGGCTTATATAAAACTCATAAAAGAGGCAGCTCATAGGAAAGGGCTCTGGTAAGTGGCAGGGGGCTGGACAGGGACAGAGTTATAGTGAGCCCCGCTGCCTGCAGCACCCCCCTGGCCGTGCCCTGCATGGGAAACAGCAGCTCTGGCAGCTGGATGAAGAGATAACGGCACAGCTGGACAGTTACAGGTCCTGTGGCCATCAGACGATTCGTAGGCTCCCAGTACAGGTAGAAAACAAAATTAATTATAGAAAAGAGAAGCAGCCTAATGTAGGGGTGTCCCTGGGGTGGGGTGGCGAGCAGTGGGGGGCTCGCTTATCTGTCGTTGAGCTGTGGGGAATTTGTCCACTCCTCCTCATCCTCCTTGTCATCCTTCATGCCTTTCAGTCGCTGGCGGGCAAAGTCTTCAAACACAATGTCGTCATCGCTAGTGAGGACATAAAGAGAGAGGGGTTTGGTGGGGCACAAACACCTCCTGCCCCACAAAGCTGTCCCAGCTTGCCCAGTGAGCTCAGCATGCACCGCCATGATGTTCCAGCAGCTCAGGGGGCCCCAAAACCCCCCATCCCTAGCAAACAGCCTCAGTTTTCAAAGCCTTATTAATACTTGCCCAATGGACCCGAAAAAGAGCCCTCAAGGTCTCCAGCAGGTGCAGCATAACCAGGGCCATTGGCATTTGCCCCACTCTGAGGGAACTGCAGACCGGCAGGGAGTAGCTGGGTGGGTAATGTACCCTAAAACCTCCCAAACATATCACCAGCCCGGGGAATACCATGGCAACAACCTCCCCCACCCCCAACACGATCCCAGCAGGCTCTTACTGCAGTTTCTCCTGTTTTTTGGAAAGCCATGCAAGGAAGGGCAAAGGAGAAGAGAAGAGAGAGGGGAACAGCATGCATCATGCATTGCAGGTGACGTGCGTGGGGTTAATCACACGTGCCAATCCCATGGCACTGCGGGTGTTAGAGGGTTGGTGGGGGTGCCATGCAACCGCCATGTTTCACATTCCCACATGAAATGTGGGAACCGAGGGAGGGGTGTTATTTTAGTCTCTTACTTTGTATCAAGCTCTATCAGATTTGTATCTATGGGCGCTTCGCTCTCTGGAACTGAACAAAGGGATGACACAGGATTAGTCACAGGGTGGTGACTGCCATCCCACGGAGGTGGGTGACACCTTCCGCAGGATCATCTCTGCCCTCCTACCAGGGTGGGTGAGACCCCCCTGCAGTCATCACTGCCACCCCACTGAGGTGGCTGAGATTCCCCTAGGAGGAATTCCCCTCACCACTGTTCCAGTGTGTGGATGCAACCCCCCTGGAGTTTGGCTGCACCGGGGTGATAGGAGCACCCCCATGGTTTTAACGCTGGGGCCCTGTGAACAGGGTCAATGGGAGCCAAGAATCTCCCTCCATGCAGCCTCACTGGCCCCCTTTGCCCCCACCCACCCCCAAGGATGCTGGCCCTGTCACCCAGGGCCAGACACTCACCGTCCCGGTGTACTGGTTCCTCCCTGGGTTTGGGATGCATCAGCGTGAAGGGTAGCTCCACTGCAACGTCACTGCAAGAGACACCAGGGTAAAGCACGGGCCTACCTGCACTTTACATACAGAGCAAGGCAAATTTGCGGAGGGGGAGCAGAACAGCACCCCCCATTACAGCTGCTGTAGAGACCACAAAGCTGAGCAAACCCCTGGGTTATCCTCCATGGAGCTGCTCAGCAGCTCTCATGCCTCTTGTTTGAGCTTGGACTCCAGGGTGGGGGATCAACACAGGCCCCCTGGGAAGTCGAGGGGCATCAGGAGGGAGAGCAGCATGGCAAAAATCTGTCTTTAGCAGCTGTAGGGGGGGATCCAAATTGCCTGGGCTTAGGCTGCAGCCAGCAGTGCCATGGGAATGGCAGGAGGTGCACCAAGTTTCCCACTGCTCAGTGGGCATGGTGACGTCAGGGCACAACAGCCTAAGCACAGCCCCAAGCTGCCCCAGGGGCAGGTAGGACAGAGGTCAGACAGAGAAGTGTCCCAAAAGAGGGTGAGTAGTCCCTGCAGGACCCTGTGGGAGGGAAGTGATGTGAGGATGAAGACCTGGAAAGCCCCAGAGACTCACCTCCCCACATCCAGAGATGCTCAGCCCTATGGAGCCACCTCTGTGCCTTGCTCACTCTCCCCAGCAGCACTCATGGGCCTCTCACTCCGGTACAAGGAGGAGATGCAGGATTCAAACCCTGCCAGCATTCCCAGTCTCACCACCCCAGCCCCATCTCTGCCAGGCTTTTTCCTTTAGGTGAGACAGCATCCCCAACACAGTGGAATCCCAAGGACAGGCATGGGGTCAGGGTTGTAGCACCCTGAGGGGCTGGGGGGTGCAGTGGGGGGCTGTAGTGAGGATGGGGGGTGCTGGGGGGAGTGGGGTGTTACCTGGAGGCGAGGTCTCCCAGCAGGCTGGTATGAGTCAAAGGATACAACACATTAGTCACTGTCCCCTCCCAAGGACACACAACCCCCACACACTTTTTGTCCCGCCCGTGCTGCTGAGTCCCAGGGGAGCTTTAAGGGTGATGGGGCCCCACCGGCAGCACAGACCAGTCCCAAGGTTGGAGAGGAGGTGCAGCACAGTGGGAGGGTGCCCAACACTCACCCTCCTCGTGACACCACCAGCTTCACCTTCACCTTGTAGGAGACAATGATGCCCAGGATCTCCTTGTTGGCTCCATCTCTTAACCTGGAGGAAGGGGCAGGTGGGCATCAGTGAGGGAATGGCCATGGGGATCAGCCCCCTGTCCTCCTGAAGGTTCCCCCTTGGGGTCTCCTTCACCTCAAGCATCACCCCTGGAACAGGGGTTGGATGCCCACCAGGGCCACGTCCTGCACCCACACTGCAGGGGTTTCAGGAGCCCTGAGGGGGTAGAGGGGCTCACAGCGTGCTGGAGGCCAGGTTGGTGTCCTCATGCTTGAGCTTCCCATCCAGTGCCAGCCCCCGCTTCTCCCGGTTGTTGGCTAGGAAGGGGGTCAGGGTGTAGACTTTGCAGAACGTCGAGCTCGGGGCCACCATGTCACTAGAGATGATTGCCACCATCAGCCAGAGCCCCAGCAACCCATAGCTCCCACAGGCCACCCTAGACATCTCCATCTTAGCCTGGTGAACTTCTCCATACATTTCCATCCCTGCCCCAGCCTGATGAACACCTCCTTCCTGGAGGACGCAGAGGGTGACATCCCCAAGATGCCACTGGAAAAGGTCTCCATCTCCCTGTTCCTCCCACTGGTCCCTGCTTGCCAAGTGCAACATCCCAGTGGAGCTGCACTGGGGCAGGAGACCTCCAAAGTTCCTCCAAGATCCCCCTGAGGTCTCCAGGGCTCCTCATGATGTCCCCAAGGAGCCAGTACTCACTCAGCATCCTCCACAGCCACTGGGCACTTGTACTGGGCAGTGTTGAAGAGGCAGATGTCGGCATACTGGCGCACTGGGGTGAGACACAGATGGGGGTCAGGGTGGGCCCCCACGGGGATGGGGTCAAGGACCAAGTAGGGTGGTGGACACGGCCCTGCTCCTCACCTGAAATCTTGATTTTCTTCACGGTCTTGTTGGTGTTGTTGGTGACATGCACATTGACACTGATGGGCTCCCCGTGGTAGTAGATCTGCAGCAGAGCAGAGCAGGGGGCAATGGTGAGATCCCCAGGATCACCCCACCAGTGTGCACTCCCCAGTCCTTGCCCACCTCCTTGTCCAGGGATGCCTCAAGGTGCAGCGGCTTGTCTGACATGAGGAACTGCCGGGTGGTTTCTGCCATGGGCTGAGGGCCGGGTCTCTCTGGTGCGTACTGGACCTTACGGATCACCAGGCGCACCGAGTTCCTGGGGGAAGACAGCAAGAGGAGAACTCAGGCTACCCTCAGGCTACGCTCTTTCTTGGCCCATTCTTGGTCAAATCCCTCTTTTCTTCTGATCTGCTGGGTTGGAAGGATGCCATGGAAGGTCTTGCCTGGATGCCCACCAGGGCTACAAGGGGAAAGCCTCATGGCCGAGCCAGATTGCCCACAGCAAGTGTTGGGCTCCTTGCACAGTGGTGGATATCCCAGCCCCAAGATGTTCTCTGACCCATCCCTACCCTGGAGAACACCTCCACCCCAGCCCCATCCTGGAAAACCGCCCCAGTCCAGCCCCATCCTGGAAAACATCTCACCCAAGGTGGGTAACAAATTGGGGTGCTGCCAGCACCAGGAGGATGCCACTCCCACCCAGGCTGGACGGATCCTCTCTGCTTACCTCTTGTGGATCTTCTCCTCCAGGTTCTCAGCACAAAAAGCTTTGACCTCGTAGTCCACCCCACAGGCCTGAAAACCAGGAAGGGGGGAGAAAAAGGCAGGGAAACCCCTTTGCATTCCCCAAAGAGGTGACATTCCCCAGCAGTGGCCACTTGCCACAGCCTAGTGGCATGGGAACATGGGGGGACCTTACCTTCCCCGTGTCCTCTGGGCCTGGCTGCAGCGTGACAGAGCAAGGCAAGTTGGGAGGGATCTGGAAGGGAAAGGGGGGTGAGGAGCTTTTTGGGGGTCTATCAGTGCTTCCCTTTCCTGTCCACAATGGAAAGTAGGAAATTCAGGAAGGATTTCCTCATTTTACTATTGCATTTCCCAAATCCCAAAGTGTTACAAAAATACATTATTTTAGAGGATTTTAATTAATCAGGGGTATTTGAGAAATCAGGGCGTCAGGGCCATTTTTGAGGCCATAGGATTGAGCCCTGTAAAATGTCTCAGAGCTCCAGAGGGGGTGGCCACCATTGCCAAAGCTGTGCTGGGGAAATCGGAGGAGCAGGTGCATGAAGCAGGGGGTCTACCCCCACCCCATTCCCTGCCAGAGCTGTCCAGTGCTGGCATGGATCCCCAGTGTCAGCACAGACCCCCCAGTGCTGACAGAGACTACCAGTTCCTTACTGGTGGCTGCTTTCTGCTCACAAGTTTGAAGAGCCACCACCAAAAGCTGCATCTTGATCACAGATAGCAGTATCTCAACCCCAACCAGGACCCCACAGGGCTGGATGGGACCCTGATGTCCCCATCACAGGTTTCGCTGTCCCTTCAAGCACCCCAGAGCACCTGGTGTCACCCTACCTCGAAGGTGAAGGGGTAGGCGTGCTCGCCCAGCTTCTTGATGAGCCGCTCCTGCAGCCGTGTCAGGGGCTTTTTGTCCTCGGGGACCGGGGGGAAAGCCTGGGAGTTGGCAACGAACAGGTCCTTGCGGAAGGTCAGCCCCAGAACATCCAGGTCCTCACGGCCATAGCGGAAGGCGCAGGTCAGTGTCACAAAGACTGGAGAGGGTGACAAGGGGAGGTTGGTAGCAGGGTGTGCGTCATGGAGGGGACCATCATGGCATGGGGGCACCAAGGCAAAGCGGCATCCTGGCTCATGCCAGTCCCACCAGCACTGGGAAGTAGTGGTGGCTTGAGGACATGCTGTGTTGAGAATATGGGGATTCAGCAGCCAGCTGTGCCTTGGGATGCCCACCACAGCACCCCCATTCTCCACAGGACAGGGAACCTGCTGTGGGGACAGCAGGCTGGAAAATGTCACCAAAGGGCCCAGAGATGCCAATGCCCAGGTAGGACTACATGGGGATGCTACACTGCCCTGCCAATGCCCAGGTAGGACTACATGGGGATGCTACACTGCCCTGTGGCAGTGCCACTTCTGTGGCCCCAGGAATCCCAGGGGTAGACATTACCTTTTCTCTCCTTAAGGTATTCAGGATCCACCAGCACTACTCCATCTGCAAGGGAACGGCTGGGTAAGAAATGCATCACCAGGACAAGAGGGACACACTAGCAGGGTCAGAGGATGCAGTGGCAGGGTCAGGGGACATGCCACTGGGATAGGGG
Organism: Callaeas wilsoni; assembly: GCA_013398955.1. NCBI lineage: Eukaryota > Metazoa > Chordata > Aves > Passeriformes > Callaeidae > Callaeas > Callaeas wilsoni. The sequence continues at coordinate 20,704 of VWPU01018948.1, forward strand.
GACACCGCTAGCAGGGGGACACACTGTCAGGGTCAGGGGACATGCTGGTAGGGTTAGAGGGGAATGTACAGGCAGGGTTTGCAGGGGACACCAGCACAGTTAAGAGGGGACATGCCCCCCCTTTACACAGAGAGTCATCACCTCCAAGCTGCCAGCCGAGGCTTATGGGGAACACGCTGCCAGCAGGGACAGTCTGCACCTGCCACACCCAGGGTATATGAAGCAAAGCCACAGTGGGACATGAATATTATCCCAAATCAGCTGTTTTCTGCTCCCCAAAATCCTTCCTCCCAGACACCCCAGCCCACTCTGGCATGTGTCTCCCTGCAGCTGAGGTCCCCGTTCTGCCACCACATACCCACAGGGTCCACCACGTCAATGTGGTCCACGAAATCCCTCTTCCCAAGGTAGACAGTGAGCTGCAGGGGGGAACAGGGTGTCAGGGGTGCACAGAGCAGACCCCCCAAGGTCCCCCATGTTGTCACCACCCACTGGGGTCCACATTCTTTATCATACCCAGTGTCACCCATCCCTGTGGTACCCAAAAGCCAACCTCACTCCATTCCAGCCAAAGCCTGGAACGTTTCCAGAACCGCCCCAGAGTTGGAGGCGTTCCGCATCTGAAGACTCTTGGGTAGCACCCCAGGGGTTTGTACTCCACTGTGGGGCGAGGATGAGCCCCCCACTGTCACCCTCTCACCCTTCTCCTGAGGGGGAAACTGAGGTACACGGCAGATAGCTGCCAGGCAGAAGGTTCTCTGCATCGGCTTCTGCTGCCAGACCCAAAACCCCCACAGGCAGGGTCACCTGCACCCCAGCACTCCAAAACCTGTCTGCTTGACCCCTGACCTTGGGAAAGGACCTCCCCTCCCCCCTCCCCCCCAGCCCCACTGTGCCTCAGTTTCCCTTCCTGCTGCCGTGGCAGGATGCTGAGGCAGGCAGCAGTGCCTCAGCATCCTGCCTGGATTTGGGGTTCAGGGACATGCCCATCCCCCACTCCTGGCCATGCTTGTGACCCCATGGTTTCCCTCACCATGTCCTCCTTACCTTCCCGTTAGGACTGGCTTTCTTAAACACCCTGCAAAACAGCAAAGAGGGGGTGAGCGCTGGAGCAGAGGGTACCCTCCACTCCTGAACCCCCCCACTCTGCTCCTGGCTCCCTGCCCATGGAGCTGTCCAGCTCCCCTTCAGGAAGGGTCCCTGGGGGAAGAAGCATCCACTGGCACAGTCCCGTTGGGTGCCAGGTGCATCCAACCCTCAGCACCCACTGCCAGGACCCAGCTTTGGATAATGCAGGTGTGTCAGAACCCCAGCCTTCGCATGAGGATGGTGCCCAGAGACCACTGTGAAGGGCAGCAGCACTCCAGCACCCAGCTGGCCCTGGGGACCACAGTGTGGGACCATGGGGTCAAGGCATGCAGGATGGGAGCATCCCATGGGATGAACCCACCCCACCATTACCTCACATGGATGCATCCCAAAGCCACTGGTGAAGCAAGAAAAGTCTGAGGTGCTCCTGTCCTCAGGGCTTTTCATTCCCATTCCAAACCACGAGACTAGCCCCCAGACACCCCTCTAGACTCCCCAAATTCCTCTGAAACACCCCACAGAGACATGGGAGAAAGGATGTGGGTCCAACATGCCACTGCTGGGAAATGCCGGAGCATTCCCAGCCCATCTGCTGCAGGCAGGGAGTGGGCAGAGGAAGGTAGGGTGCCTGGCACTGCCAGATTTTTCAGAGCCTGCCCTGGCACAAAGCCACCTATAATGGGTTCTCCTCAGATAATCCCTCCTCGCCTTTAAATTCCATTAAAACCATCCGGGAAGATTAGTAGTGGTTTTAGGCTGGAAAAAAAACCATTTCCCAGGGCAGCTGCTTGGTTCTGCCAAAATGTCCCAGGCTGCTACAGGATGATGGACCCTGAGCCACACCAGGAGTAACCCTCAGCCACCCTAGTGTCTGCAGCTGCCCACACTGAGCCAAGGGGCAGGCAGGGAAGGCAGCAGTTGGTGGATGCCAGCCTGGGGGTGACTACCACCCCAGAGATGGGGTAGGATGCATCAAGAGATGTGTGGGCACACCCCTCACTCCCATATCCCTGAAATCCTGTGTCCTCCACCTCTCTGTGTCCCTGCATCTCCATATCCCTGCATATGTGTGTCCCTGTACACCTGCATCCCCAAGTCTCCACATTCCACTTTCTTGAGAGCCATGAGGACCAGTACAGCCTGGCCAAGCCCTGCCCAGAAATCAGGATCTAGTCTGGATAAGGGAGTGTGGGGGCTGGGGGCCTTCATTCCCTTGTCCCCGGACAAGCTACAGGAATCCTCTGCTAGACACATAAAATATTGGGGACATCCATCTGGCTGTCCCAAGGCACTGGGAACATCAGGAACATCCTGCTGGCCCTTCCTGAATGGCTTTTCCCTGTGGAGGTTGGGGGGTTGACTTTTCCAAGTTCAAAATGGGAAAGCACTTCCACAGTAAGGATGTTTGTCATGAGGGTTTGCTAGTGAAGGTGTGATCCTGCACTGCTGCAAGGAAAGATGGAATTAATCAGAATGCTGCTCCGGTTAAATAACTTGGGGAGATAAAGGCCTCAACTTGCCATGGAAGGTCATCAGCATCCCACAATTTTTGGGGTTTGAAAGCCACGGGGGGATCAGTCTCCAGAATAAGGGATGGAGAGGCAATGAAGGCATCCTCCTGAGAGCCCAGAGCAACTAACAGCAGGATTTTCATGGGTCATTAATGACGCATTACTTAAAAGCAGGATGAGGAGCATCCCCTGCCAGCCTGTCACCCCCTTATCACCCCACAGACCAGCTCCCAAGGGAGACCTCAAAGAGAGTCCAGAATGCTGGATCACAACCTGAGGTGTGCTGGGAAGCCCCAGAAAAGGCAGCCACGGCTGGAGGCTCAGTGAGTACCACTGCCAGTCCCCCGGGACACAGGTGATGCTCCCACCCAGCCCTGGAGACGCTAACAGAGCCACTGATGAACCCAGTGCAAGTGAGATCAATGGCAGGCGCTGCAGGAAGCCATTCTTCACCACTCTACCTGGCACACACTCGTGCTGGCCCCACACTGAAACAGGAGCCCCACAGAGCCTGAGACCTGGCCAGCCCCACATTGCAGGTGCAGAAGCCGCATGTTATGGGTGCAGCAGCCCTGCCTGGCCCCACACCATGGGTGCAGGAGCTCACATCTCCCTAGATGCACATCTTGGGGGCCAGATCTCTCCAGAAGCACCAGTGAGAAAAGGGAAGGGGCACGTGAGGACACAGTGGCCTGTTGCTGCCAGCGGGGTGACTCTCGCCTGCCACCGGATCTAGAGGGAGGAAAGGAGGAAGTGTGAAGCCTTCCCTCCCCCTCCAGCCCTTCCTGGTGTTGAAACACTGGAGACACCAGGCAGGAAGTGGCCTCCGCCGCTGCCCATCAGGGGCTTGGGGCCTCATGCCGTGGGCTGGCAGTCCTAGTGCCCCTCAAGTCCGTCATGCTGCCACACAGCCAGATCCCACCTCTCCTGGCCTCTTCCTGCCGTGGATCCTATCCCTTAATGAGCTTGTTAGGCACCCAGCCAGGGCTAACGATGGCTTTACTGGGCGGCCAATAATTGAGTGGGGTCCGCTGGACCTTGGTTGGGAAGATTTATGAGGATTTGATTCCCCTGGGCATTGGAACAGGATCTGATGGCAACACCACTGATTGCCTTTGAACCCAGGGCGGAGAATCCAGAGGTTTTGCCAGCTCTCACACTAACAAGGTTGGCTGGCGGATCTAATTAGCTAGAGCCATGTTAGAAGAGACCTCCAGGGATAACGGAACCACCAGCAACCACATCATATGCTCCAGCACAACCCCGTGGTGGCGGCCAGAGGCTCCGTGCCAGCTGTGCCGGGATGAGCCTGGAGCACCATGCCAGCCAATCCCAAAGCAAGAGCATCCCACAGGCCCAATGCTGCATTTTGCATCCCTGCTGCATCCATCCATCTATCCCCTGCCAGGCTCAGAAGCAGCATCCCCCAGCTGGGTCAGAGCTCCACCGACTTCCTTGACGAGGAAACGCCTCGGCTGTGGGATCCGGGATGTGTCTAGATCCTGCTGTTATTACCGGAGTTTGCTCTGCAAACAACATCCAGGAAGCAGGAGTCGCCTGTCATGGCCAACCTTCCAGGGCTCTTCGTCTTCCCAGTGGAGATCCCTGTCCTGCTCCCAGATCCTATGGCTTCATCCAAGAGGATAAATAGGATGGTAGAGGGACTGAGCAGCAGGTCTGGTGGCAGGCAAGGGTCACCCTCTTGGCAGCAAGATGCTATGGTGGAATGCTACGGAGGGCCTGAATGGGACTATGGGGTCAGAGGAAAGGTGCAATGGGTGCTCAATGCCAACCAAGGTGGGCTCTGGTGTACCAGGACCACTGCAGCATTTCCCAGCCACCAGGAAACCACCCTCAAGCCACAGGCTAGGAATCCTCCCAGCAGCCAGGAATTCTAGTAGCTGGGCATCCCATGTAGGGTTGCAGCTGCCCTGGCTGGGTGCTGAGTGGGAAGAGCAGGGAAAGGTGATCGTTGATGCCAACAGCCACCAACTCAGCTGTTTCCTCCAGCTCTTCCCACTGCAGGGCTTGGCAACTCCCAAGAAAAGTGGAGTGCCATAGCAGGAACAAGCAGAAATGGGCTTTTGGGGAATCAGACAGCCCCCGCAGCTGAATCTCCTGATCAAACCCAGGATTTGGGTTTGGAGATCCAAACCGGAGAGGAAGAAGGATTTGTCAGCCTAATTCTTCCCCCTCCCGGCTCCCTCCGTACGGGCTGCGTAGGTGGGGAGAAGATCAGCTCATGCCTCTCCTGCCTGCATGCCTGCTGATGGGAATGCCACTCACCAAGCTACCCCTGGCACTCAAAAACCCCTGGAGGCCAAACCAGCTGCATCCTGGGGATTGCACCCAGCGGTTGAGGGGAACCCAGTAGGTGCTCCAGCCCCCTGATCTGTGCAGCTGCCCACCTGCTCCAGGAGTGCAAGATGAATTCTCAAGAATTCAGGATACTGAGTCGGGGGGAAGTGGATGCTGTCAGCCACAGCTGGGGCACCAACACCCCGGCAGGCTGGCAGCAGCAACAGCCACTTCCAAAAGTGCTGGATGAGTTCAACAGGAACCCACAACTCCCATCCTGCCACCCCAAAACACTGCAATGTTTCTGGAAGGTTCTGCCGAGACAGGGCCAGACCCTCTCATCCTTCTCTCTTGCCGTGGCCATGGCGGGGGCAGAGGCTGCACCAAACCCCCCTGATCCTAATGCCAAGGGGACATGAGGATGAGCAAAGGGAGTGCAATAGTGTTGAGGGGTGAGCAGGAGCACCCTGAAATCCCTCGTCCTCCATGATTAATGGCCAAGGGGGCAGAAAGGGACTGGGGTGAAGAATAGGAGCGTCAACCCCTTGACCACTCTGCTGCCACAGCCAGAGCCAGCCAGTAAGCGGGTGTCACAGGAGATTCCCCAGGCCTCCCTGCAAGGGCTGGCAGGGGTCATCAGGCTCTCCCTCAAATCCCAACAGCCCCCTGCAGGATGTGCAGCCCAGCGGGTCCTGCCATACTCTGCACCTGGAGCCCTGGGGAGCACAGGGGGGGTCCCCATCCACCTCTGCACAGGGATCCCCAAAAGACAGCATCCCCATAGCAGCAGTCCCATGGGATGAAGGCATCGCACACCCTCCTGTCCCCGCGCTCGAGGTCTGGCACGTGCTCCCTGACACCCCCAGCTGGGCCGCATGCCGGGAGTGACATCAGGGCCTGGGTCCCCTGGGATCACTGAGGTGACAAGAGCCTCCCCCAGCCCAAAACCATCCAGGCTCCAAATCTGATGGGAAGGGAGCAGTGACGCCCCCGATAACTCCAAAGACCCAAGGCGGGACCCCTCAAACATCCCCCTACCATTCCCAGTCTCCGGGTCCTCACTACCCCCCGGAGGGCACCGTATCCCAGCAGCGGGGCGACCCCCGGCAGCTCCAGCGCAGGGCATGGGCAGCGCCTGTCCTACCCTTCCCCCGCCATGCCCGGGCATGCCCCCCCGGGATGCTCCGCTCTGTCCCGGTCCTCACTCACCGGGTGCCTTTGTCTCCCATGGCCCCGCCGATCCTGCGGGCTCAGCCGGGAAGCGCCGGCTGGGCTTGGAAAATTACTGGCTGGATGGTGGAGGGAGCGGCAGCGGGGCAGGCGCGGGGCCCAGTGCGGCCCTGCTCGGGCCCTCTCGGAACCGCTCGAAACGCTCGAGCAGGCTCGGAAATACTCGGAACCGCTCGGTTTGGCCCGGGCGGACGCCACGCCGGCCGGTTCGGGGCCGCTCGGAACCGCTCGGGTAGGTCCGGAAACACTCGGAGTCGGTCGCAACCGTTCGGAGGCGCTCGGACACGCTCGGAGACGCTCGGCAGGGCTCGGCCCGTCCCGGTTCCGGTGCGGACGACGACGCCGCCGCCGCCGCCGCCGC
>VWPU01018953.1:0-45137 GCA_013398955.1 Callaeas wilsoni
GGCGGGGCCTGGAGGGGCGGGGCGGGGCGCGGGTGCGCGGGAAAGCGGCCGGCTGGGCCGCGTGACCCGCCCGCCGTGAGGCGACGCGCGCGGGAAGGGCTGCCATGGCCGCGGTGGTGTGCTCGTCCCGCGTCGTGGCGGGCGGCGAGGAAGACAGCGACAGCGACGACGGCAACTGGGACATTGGCATCGTGCGGCAGAAGCCGCAGGTGGGGCTGAGCCTCCCTGCCCCTGGGCCCCGCCAGCCGTGGCCGGGTGGTTTCGGGGTGGGGGGCGGCCTCGGCTTGGAACCGTGACGGGAGCGGAGAGCGGTGGGTCCCAGGGGAGGGTGCCGCTGGTGCTTCCTTTTAGGCTGTTTTCTACCAGGGTCGTGCTGGTGTACCCTCAATCCAGTAAAAGAAACCTGAATTGTAGGGGTTTGTCTTACTTCAAAAACCCTTAATGTTTATTTAAAAGCTCTTTCTCCTCTTAAGTAGCAGACCGTAGTCCTAATCACGTTTCAGCATGAGAGTAAATTTGAAAGTGGCCAAGGGCCTCTAAAGGTGCTTTATTTCTTAAGTCTATTGAGACTGTTTCTTGCTAACTTGAAGATTTCAGTAGTTTTATTGCATCTAACAGGTGTGAAGTATCCATTAGTGTGAGGTAGATTCTGTGAGGATTTTTACGTGTGGGTTTGTTTCATGACCAGAACTGAAAAATGGAAGTATAACTCCATTCTTGAAGTCTCATGCTAAAGATTATAGCCAGTGTTTAGGGGCCTTGATCTTTAAACAGAGGTTCCCTATCCAAAGATGTGCATTATTTGAAAATTGTTGGCTGAGTAGAATAACAACAATTTAGCCCTATTTTATTGACTGTTTCTCACCTTGGGTTCTCTAGACACATTTTTTAGTCTTCCAAAGTTATTGGAAAGATGGGCTGCAATGTGCTGTAAAAATTGTATATTTCTAAGTTATGATGTTGGGAGTTAAAAAGTTAGATAAAAGACAACTTCTTTTCATACCCACTTCTGTTTCTAAGGAAACTAGTGAGTAATCAGTCCTCTGCTTAGCAGTGTATGTAAATGTTTTGTACACTTGAGATAGCTCCAGCAGCAATCTTCAGCTGCATCTGCAGCTTTAATAGAGAACTAGGCTATGATGCTTTTGAAACCAACTTTAATCGGGCAGCTGTCTGATGCATAAACTAGTCTTTTGGTCAGTGCGTTTTTCAGCCAGAACGTTTGTGATGCAGCACTACAAATGCCTCTCTCACCACAGAATTAGGATGACAGAGGAACTGTAACCCTTCACAGCAGTGGACTTGTGCTGTTGGGCCAGACAGCTAGTCACTGAGGTCCCTTGACTCAAGCTCAATCTTCCATATCTGATAGTTGTCTGTTTTAACATTGTACTTCAAAACGTGTGACATGTACAAAAAAAAGGTACATAAATGCATTGCAAAGTTTTTCTAGTGTCATAAGATGAAAAAGAATCTTAATTGAAATCAAATTATGGTAAGTAAAATTGAGAGCAGCGTGGGAGGATAGCAGGTCTGTTGAGAAAGAAGAGATTTCCATTCTCAGAGAATGGAACCTCTCAGAAAAATTGGTTTTATAGTAGACCCTGAACAGATCTACAGAGATGGAAGAACAAAAGTTTATGTTGCTCTTTCCCCTCTTGTTCTATGCTGTGTCCTTTCAGAGATAATATTAGTTCTTTTATACTGAAACCAAGCTATATTGTTTTTGCCTTGAAACAGTATCCAGATTTGATTTAATTTTTCTTTGTCTATCTAGCAGTTGGATCAAATGTTGCAGGCAAACAAGAATGAAGCATTAAAGAAGGCTCTGTTTCATGGTGATGTGTCATTAATTGAAGAACTCTTAAACTCGGGTGAGGAAAGTCACTTACAAAGTTGAATATTTTTTATTGATCTCAGCAAGAACACTAAACTTTCTCATTTAAAATAAAACTTTATATCCTTTACTGGAAACATTCACATGTTCCTACATGCACTCAATACATTATTTTGGAAGATTAAATTACTTTTTAGTGACTCAGGTTTGTTATTCCAGCACATTTGTTCTAATTTATGTTTCTTTTGTCAGTTAGTAGCCCTCAAAATTGAGAAAACTAAAATGTTTGAACTATGAAATAAGGTGTTTCTTTGTTTTCAGATGCATCTTTGCCATGCAAATAGCAATTGCGAACACTGAATTAGAGGTAGTTTAAATTGAGGGGAGGAATTCAGTGGGTGGTCTTTGGTGTTAAAGGTTGTACAGCATGGGTTAAGAAGGGGAGGCTGACCTTTTTTATTTTAATGTTCCTCCAGTTTGGAAATTCCTTTTCCTTTTTTTTTTTTTTTTTCCCTTCCCTTCACAACACTGTCAAGTTTCTGGTATGTGCCCTATGTAATACTGCTGTCCTGGCAACATCAGCTGAACAAAGATTTTCTGATTCTGAAAGGTCTAACAGGCTTTATGTGGCATTTGTCACTAAAAAGTAATCTGTTTTAACACTGAAAGCCTTTTTCCCTGTTCTGTTACTCAGTATTTGTCTTTAATGTGTTTGTTAATCAGTGTTAGGAAGATTGGATCACTTATTGAAGCATCCAGGGCAATCAGAAACTGCATAGCTGAGTTGACCTGCCTAGTGATAATTGTCAAGAAGTTCTGCTTCAGCAAGCAAGGAGAATATAGTAACCAAGAGCTTGTTCTCTGAGGAAAATCTGTCTTAGGGAAGAAAGTAGTTTCTTCATTAGCAATGGGCTTTTCTGAGTTTTGAAACAATGACATTATTTGCCCTTTTAAAAGCCAACTGTTTCTCACCACAGTGGGGGAATGGTTTTCTTTTTAAATTAAGCAAAACTACTGCACAGACTGAAACCCAAGAAGTGCAGTACAAGCATGAAATACATCTGTCTTGCTTTGAGAAAATAGATTCTTATTTATGGGTGGAGTTTAGTGATGTCTGTGCATCAGATTGCTTGTTTTGCTACACCATCCATTTTAAATTGTTATATTGTAGTCAAACAGCAATAGTTCACTTGCTGTGCTGATGCCTGCTACATAGGGGACAGTTCTGTGCTGTTGAAGTATGATAATAGGTTTCTGTAAGAGCATAGGTTCAGGCTGAGGATTCATGTAGTCTAGTTTCCTGTCTCGTGAAATGAACAAGGCAGTATCATAAAAGAATATATCATTTCCTTAAATTGAGATCAACAGTAAATTCTGACCCATCCAGTACTGTTCTGCAAAGCAGTAGAACACAGTGCCTATTATGGAGGTCTTTCTGAAGAAACGTAACATTGTCCTTCAGAGGATCTGTGGTCAGATTAAATCTTTGCCTCCAGAAATAACTTTAGTAAATGTTTGGTAGAGCTTGTAGGAGGCTCACTACCTGAGCAGTCAGCCAAACTCAAGATTCGTGTTGGAAGTGGATTTCCTAGCAACAGTTGTGGCTGTTCCTTCAGGTAGAGTGAGACTGTGTTGTCTTCTGGCTTGGTTAGATGTTGCTTTAGTATTTTTGATGCTGAGGCAGTTTTACAGAGCTCCTTTAGGACATGGACAAGCACAGTATTTTTCCTTACCACTTCTGTTAAATGGAAACTTACCAAAACGTTTCTGACGTACATATCACCAAAAGTAATGCAAGTGAGTAGCACCTTCAAAGATGACTTGGACATTTTGGTTTGCTTTAGGAGTAAAATACTTAATTCCATGTAATTCATGTGTTCCATTTCCTAAAATGGAATTTAAAGTTATGACCTCATGACAGTTTAGGCTGATTAAAGATACAACTACAGTCAAATCCTCCATTTTTCTTCATCAGTTTGTTCCTCTTATATCTTTGAATGAGTGCTGGAGCTCATCTCATCTTTTGTGAGCCAGTAGGGAATTATAAGTAGTGATAAACTACAGGAATGGGAGGGTTCCTAGTGTGTGAGAATAATTTTTCAGCCAGTTTAGGACTCTGAACCCTGAGTCAGGTGACCACCCATAGCTGGCGCAGCAGAGGGAGAGATCAGCAGCTCTGATAGGACTCAGCTTTAAGGCCGTGTGGGAAGAGACCTAAGTGCTGGCAGACTTAAAAGAAATCAATACTTCTACTAGAGAAAAGTCTTAGAGAATCAGGCATTTTAGAACTTCCCCTCAGATAAATGGTGTCTGAATGTGAATGGATTCCAACACTAAGCTGTTCTTTAACTGAATGAAAATCAAGACCTCGTATTTTTGGTGTCAAACATGGAATTATTTAGCAGTTACATTTTTCTCTATAAAAATAGCCTTTCTGCTATAGCTGTGATTAGCCAGAGTCAAGAAAGTATCTGTAAGGGATATGGGATTAAACACTAATAGTCACAAAAAGAATGCAGTTCTTCCTTTGCTGTTCTTTTGCTTCACTATTATTCATATTCTTCACATGGTTTCTGCTGTAGAGCTCATCTGTGGCCAGAATGTTTCTCCTCCTCTTTGCTGCTTTAATAGGAAGATATTTATCTGTAACTCAGATTGTAAGGAGGAATGTTGCATCTGGATTGTCTCCTAGCTGTAATTTGTAGGGCCTTGTAACTGGGAAAGCTCCTGTGCTCATACCTACAGAGGAACACACATAATGGCAGGTGAGGGAGCCCAAATAATGCCCTGGTCCAGCTCCTCCCAGGCCCGTGGTGGAAGCCAGTAGCCTACCTATATAGTCTCAGAGAAGCAGAGAAGACCATGTGCAGGCAAATTACAGACTCAGAGCAAGGGACTCCTAGCTGTAACATAAGGTCCTTGTGCCTGGGGGACAAGCGACTATAGAGACAGGAGTGAATGAAAGCTGTGACAGTCACAGGAGTGGGACCAGAGGTCAGAGGCCCATGTGTCTGTGATGCCAGCAGCTGGAGGGGGTAGATGACAGGGTGATACCGGTGCTACTGTGTTCATAAGAGTGCTCTGTTTGTCTGTGTTGATCACTGTGGCCATTGATGGGGCGGTGTGGGTGTGTATGTGCCTGCTGGGAATACATGCTCAGCATCAATGTGGGTTGGACGTATGGTTCTGGAGCTGCAGCAGCCTCACTCTCTCTGGCTGTTGGATCTAGCCTGATTTTTTGCTGAAAAGTTTTTTCTGGGCTTCCCTGCTTTCTCAAGGAGAAAATCTCAAGGATTTGTCAAGGGCCATTTTAAATGCTGAACTAACACTGCTTACTTCAATAACAGCTCATGTAATGAGGGTAATAACTTATTTGAGTAGTCATCAAGGTGAGACATTTCTGGTTCAGTCAACAGCTCCTATAACCAAACAGCCAAGAAGCCACACAACTGTTCCTGTTTCAGTTGTCCTTTCTTTGTCTTCCTCTGGTTCAGTCAACAGCTCCTGTAACCAAACAGCCAAGAAGCCACACAACTGTTCCTGTTTCAGTTGTCCTTTCTTTGTCTTCCTCTGGTTCAGTCAACAGCTCCTGTAACCAAACAGCCAAGAAGCCACACAACTGTTCCTGTTTCAGTTGTCCTTTCTTTGTCTTCCTCTGGGATTAGAGCTTGCTTGCATTGGGACTTTCACACTAAGTGGTACTTCAAGGCAGTCACTACCAAGATGGTAGGAGACTATGTGGGACAAACAACTTAACATATTGCCAAATAGACCATTCTACTTCTAGAATTGGGAAAAAGCACCAGCATCATGGCAGATACTGGCTGCTATATATGTAAAGAAAGCATTGAGGCAAATGCCTTCTCAAGAGTCTTAATAAGTCTCTATATAACTGCCAAATAGATAATTTGTCACTATTGTTCTGATATGTGTTAAAAGCTCTAGATGGGAGCTGTAGTTACATGGAGTGCTTTTCTTCTCAGAAGGAAAAGAGACTTTTTAAGGCTGATAGGGTGACAGTTTTTGGGTGTTCTTTTCTTACTAGTATTACTTCAGTGGGCTGTTGAATATCAGACTTGCTAAATTCTTGAAGTGACTTATAAGGAGGTTCTGATATGACTGCTAAGGGACATTTGCTGTCTCCCCTTGTAGAACTCCTGTGGGCTTCAATGAAAAGTTTTGTACACTGCAGACAGGCCAGTGTGCTGTGACATTAGCTGCAACTAGTATATGTTCATTGATAAGGAGATTTGGTTGTAAATTTTGTGGCTTGCAGGTCTTAGAATGCTTCAACACATGGCTTTCATTGAATTGCTACCTCTTCATTGATTCTACAATTCCAGTGATCTTAAGAAATTAAGGAGTCAATCCAAGAGCAGTGACCTGTTAGTCCCCCAGCTTTAATGACGTTATATTGCTACACTGAACGCATCTTTGACATAGTACCATGACAGAGAATGTACACATTTTGCATGAAAAAGTATGCATGTAGCTTAACTGTCACAAATTTCTTAGGACAGTTTTGGGGGATTTTTGGGGTGTTTTTTCCTAAAGAAGTATTTTTTTGATTATCCATAGTCACTGTAAGACTAATATGGAACTAACTGCTGGAAACTTTTCTAAAGGAAGTAATGTTTGTTGAAGGATTGAAAAGTGCCTACAGGTTTTTATTAGAAAGTTGTCAGATGAGTATCTCAGCCTGGTACTTGGTTCTCAGTGCATTTGGGAGGGCTAGGCTATCTGAAAGGCAGGCTTCTAGCCATTTTAGCCATTCTGACTATTATAAAGAGTAACAAACAATTCTGGTGATTGTGTTTGAACCTTGCATAGTCTCCTATTTCTTCTTTTTATTGACATAATATTTTGTTAGTACCAAACCCAAATCTACTAGCTGACTGTCTTGCAGGACAGAGAATAAAAGGAGCTGTGAAGCAGGAAACCCCAGATGTTGTGATCTTAATTGCCTGATAGGCAGTTTGCTTCCACAGCAGTCCTCTTGGCTTGGCAAGAGTCAAAATTTTTCATTTTGATTAAAGAAAGCTATTACACAGAAGTAGAGAAAACAGAACCTGTGTGCTTATATGAAATTACTTTTGGAGCTAAATGTTTTAGGTTTTTAATGTAGTCTTTCTGTAGTACTTAACTCCTTGGATTGAGAACTGGGCTACATTGATGTCAGTTTTAAAAGTTGTTTTCTGGTGTTCTAAATAAAGATGTATTAAAAAAAAGAAAATAAAAGATTTCTCTCTCTTGTACTAAATGCAAACAGAGTGTAACCTTTGTAATGATACCTATTGAGAATAAGTTTTATAAAAAGCATGTTTGTTGTGATGCAGTTTTATGAGTTTAATTTCTTAAATTTTCACAGGTATCAGCATAGAAACTAGCTTTCAGTTTGGATGGACTCCCCTGATGTGTGCAGCCAGTGTGGCTAACTTTGCAGTAGTACGTCTTCTTCTGGACAGAGGTGCTAGTGCATGTTTTGAAATAGGTAAGATGGGAACGAAAAATACTGGCAGGTAATGCTCAGTACCAGACACTGTCCCTATCCTTATTCTCTTGTTTACATATTTAGGGAAAAAAATCAAAAGTTCACATTGGAACTGGGACCTACTCTACTTTTCACAGTTTTGAAAGAAAAGTAGTAGTTTTAAAGTAAAAATTATGTTCTTGGAATTGATTTTGAACCAGTTGATGCGTTTTCTTCTTCTTTCTCTCTCAATTCCACTTTCCTCCATATCTCCCAAAATCCAAGTACTTTTAAGTGTTTGGAAGTACTTGCTCAAAAATTGTAGTATAAAGTTGTACAGGTAAAACTTGCTGTGTTTGATCCTGTTATGAATTATGTGCATGCAGAAACCAGATAACATCTCAAACAACATGAATGACTTTCCAGTTTATGGTAAACTAATGTGGACTTCTCTAAAACTAGAGTGCAGATTTTCTCTTTTCTGTTAGGAAAACTGTTCTTCAGTGTGTTGCTAGATCACGTTTTTCTGCAAGAGTTCAGTGTAGCTTCTAAGTAGTATCAGTTCCTCTGTCAATTTTAATGGACTAATAATAACTCTTTTTCTACTTAAATTGTGGTTATTTTCAATCTCTTCCATTGCACTGGAATATTTATCCCACAGTACTGCCAAGTATGCAAAAGCAGTGATCATATTTTCCAGTAACTTGCCAGTATTTGCAGTAGTAGTAGACTGAAATGCAGATGCTGCAAATCTGGCTCTGAAAATTTTCTCTAACCTCTTAGCAGTTGATCAGAGTATGAGATCAGAGTAGATTACCTGCACCAAAAGCAATCATGCCTTCTTCTAATCGCTGTCCTTACAGCCAGTTTCAGAGAATTTCTATGTGTCTGCCTACAGCTCATACCTATTCCTTGTTTATGGCTGTAGAAAGCTATAAATGAGGCAAAAACTGCTATGGGCAATAGTTTAGGCTGACCAGGTAACCAAATGCACGGCCTTTTTTCATTTGTGTGACCAACTGTCCTTGCCCAAAGTGGCACCTCGCTAGGATCATGTTTCTTGACTTGTTTCCCTGTTAGACTGCATAGGGAAACTGTAACTAGGGCATATGGGCAGCAGAGTACTGTCCAGCCAGGAGCAGTCTTGTAAGTCATTGATTTGGGTCAGGCCACCTGTGTTCGGTAAAGCTGTGCTATCCTAAGGAGGTACTAAATCTCACCAGTCCTCTTGCTATTTTTTACGTCAACAGGCAATCATACAAGTGATCCTATAATAATTAGCCTTTAATGCTTATAATCCTAATAAGCAGCTATACTGTTAATCACCTTGAGTCACTCTTCAGTCATTTTTTATAAGTAGTTACTTAATTTTACCCTTTTTGGTAGTCAACAGGAGCTAATATATCATTCACTATATGATGGGTTTAAAATGTTGCATCATTGAGGAATAATTTCACCAGATCTACTGGATTTTTATCTAGTCTGAACATAAACTTATCTTTTTTGCAGTCTTTTAGCAGTTATTCTCTGTAAAAGAGAAATCTAAGAATTCCAAGGTGTTTCTTTCCTTTTGTCTGTTGCTTACATGTATGAGCTATAGGTAGGCTAACAGAAATTAATTTCCCACTCTCTATCACTACCTGAGATAGTGAATACAAATACAACTGCAGGTTCCTGCCAAATATTCCCAGATTGACAGTGCTTTATTTAAAAGTCCTGCCATCTTTCCATTCATGTTCTAGTTGATAACCAGGTTAAACATTTTGAGTAAAAATTTATCAGCAAGTAATTTCTACATGAGGCAGTTAAAAATTAAAAGATTGTATATTAAAAAACCAAATGAATTTAAATGTAGAACTAAGTTGTAGAGATTGGGGACAAGCAGTGGTGAGAGATAGAGAGTGCAGAGGGGGTAAAGTACATAACGAACTTTTCATGTTTAAATATAATGAAATCTGACCTCATTGAAGAATGAAGATGTTAATTATACAGAGTCTTAAAATTTCTACAAGAAAATTAGAAAATATGTTGTAACACTTGATAGGATATGAAGTAGGTGCAGCTAATATTTTACTTAAATGGATGAAGGCATGTTGGAACTTGTGAACAAGTTTGTGCAATAAACAAAATGGGCAGTTACTCAAATGGCAGTCTTCTAAATGACACTGGGGCCAACTAACTTGCTAAGGTCTTTGAGGTGTTATGTTTCCCATATGGAAACCATGGTAGTCATGGGAAAGGAGGTCTCCCGTGTTCTGTGGGCAAACAGCAGTCGCACAGTGTTGATTTGGGAGCCAAGGTGGCATGTAACACCCAGCTGGTTTTAGAGCTGGAGTAGTAAATATGCTGGTATTCTTACAGACTGTGTAGATGCTCTTAAAATCCACATCTAAACCAATACTTTTAATACTTCCCCTGCCACTACTGGACCACAGTATGTTAATAAATTTAGTTCTTCCTCCTTAAGACCTATCATGAAGCCCTTTTGCTTCAAGTGTCCTTTGTATGGACCTCTGTTCTCCCTAAAATTGGCGTCGCTATGTGTTCATAGTACATTTCATGTACCTTTTTCTATCCATTGCAATTAACTTCCTGTCAGCTGTTACTTCCTTTTACTGGAGGGGAGGAACAGGGAGTGAATCTACTGGTGTGGAATGTGTTTTGAGAAATAAGCATCTATGGTTAAGTTCCTACTGTAACTTTGGGGTACCGGCAAACTATTGTAAACTTCAGTAGGAATAGATGCTTTACTACTGTGATTCACTCTCATCTTTGAGTATCTCCTCAGGTGCCTTTGTCTTACCTGATCATTCTAGTGACTTTCACATACAGGAAAACAAGATTGTTAGCCTTTTCCAAATATTAAATATCAGGTAATCAAAACCTGATTACCCGCTCTAGCAAATATAAAGACTCTTAAAGGAATTTCTGGATTAGCATGGTATTTACGTATGTAATTCTCTAACTGCAAATTTCCAAACAGATAAGTACACTGTGTTGATGGCAGCATGTACTGCACAAGCTTCAGAGGAGAACATTTTGAACACTGTCGAACTCCTTCTAGCAAGAAATGCTGACCCTAACCTTACTTGCAGGTATCGAAAACCCCACATCTGTAAATACAGTACAAAATTTAATATTATTTTACAGAGACATGCTTATAGACATAGCTGTTGTTGGTTAAGATGAAGTGTACGTACTTCTTGTAATTTCACTGCTGTTTGTATAAGAAAAGATTAGTACCCAGATACTTACATCAATTAGTTCAGTTTTTAATCTGAGTAAATAAGACTGTGATCGGCTTTATCAAATTGTAAGTATGTTCTTCAGGTGAACAAAATATAAATTAATCTTAATTATTCAGTTGACTGAAGTATAGGGGCAAGAAATATGTCCTCTGCCTTTCCTAAATCATATTGCCTCTTCTGCATAGGGATGGAAGTTAAATCAATTAATTCTTTATTTTAATTCATGTCCTACTTTTGAACTTTTTGTAGCTATCTGGCTATATTCTTTTCACAGAGTGCTTCCTGTGGAAAACAAAATCCTTTAAATAAAATAAATTTATTCCACTGCTGTCCGGAATAATTCGAATTGAAGAGACTAAGCTCTTTTTAGAAACAAGTAACAGCGTCCTTCTTCAATTACAACTTTGTGTCTCAGGAGTTTGAAGCAGTGCAGTGTGAGATGTCTGTAGTTGCGCAGTCTGATGAAATGTTTCATTTTACATCAAAAAGAAATAAATTCTGGACTGACCCCAGGATAAACTGTCTTGCCTCTGCAAAAAAAAAATACTGTTCAGGTCAACTGTTTTTTCAACTAACTGAATTTTTTTATACCACACCTCTTTAATCACATTACCTGGCATATATAGACAGAGTAGCTCTCTAAAAAGAATAGAATTAAAGGCCTTTGGTTTTCCTTACTAGAATTCAATTACTCAAGGCCCCAATTTCTTACCTCACTATGAGCATAGTACTGATAGACAAGGAGGAAGCAGAGTTCTGTTGAAGTTCAGCTGATGTTTGGTACTAAATTTAAATGTCATTCTTTTATCAGAGAGACTAGAAATTGTTCATGAAAGAAGAGAAAGCTACATACTCTGAAATAATTGCATATTGTTGTCAGATAGCTGGATGTTAGAATAAACATTGCGCTTTAAAAAATAGGGGGAGTCTTTGCATTGTTAACTTTGTCTTGGGTGTTGCAAATGTAAGTGAGATTGCAGAGCTGCAGGTTTGCATTTGGACAGGCCTTTGGCTAAACTTTGGGCGAAAAGAGTGTGAATGCTGACCCAAAAGGTAGGAATTCTAATTTTTAAATTTTATTTATAAACTTAGAGTGTGTTTTGCATGGTTGATCTTTATATACAAATACTTACTTGCTATCTTTTTGTGTCCTTAAGACCTTGTGCTAACATGAGTTATTCATGCATCCAGCAGATATGGTTATGGCTTTTTCACTTTTGCAGTAGTAGTCTTTCTGAAATGATAAATTAAATGACAATCAGAAGTGTCATATTTGTGCCAAATAAAAGCAGAGGCTTGAAAAATCCAGACCTTGTCATCTCAACCCTTTGAGCTGCCTTTATGCCATTCCAGTATTTGATATATGTGCATGCCACTCCATCATTGGGTCTGCTCAGGCAGCAGCTGCAGTTTCTCATGGACTTCTTGCTCTGTGTTCAGAAATGAGAATGAAACACAATAAACTGCCTTATGTGACCATAAGGGATCAAACAGCCCCTCTCTGTGGCACTGCAGTCCCATTTCACCTGTTTCATTAGAGCGAGCAGGATGTTCTGTGGGAGTGATCAGAACTGTCAGTGAGTTGAGATTATTGTGAACGATCATCTTACCACAGGCAAAGAACTAAGGTTCTCATTATTTGGCTTTTTCAGCATGTAGGAACCAGAATGATTCTCTTTTGTCCACCAACCACTGGAATGTGTGTGAATGCAAAGCAGAATACTTAACCTTCATGTAAGGCAGGGTTTAATATTTATCCTTTCTCTATTGCACTGTCAGGGCAACCAGTAGGCTCTTTTATTTCATGTCATCTGGAGGTGATGCACAGAAACTTGGAGGGAGTGGGTCTAATTTACTAAGTGTGTGTGGAGTGGGGAAGGACTAGTGGGAAAGAAACTGATTTTTGAAATGCGAAGAAAAAAGGTGAGTTTAGGAATGGGTAGGTAGATGGTTTCTTTGCAAGGGGATACAGTTCTGAGAAGAAAGTATTCAGTAGCATAACTTGGGATATTTTTGTTAAATCAAAATTGGAAACTGAGTACTGGTGGTTGTAAAAACCATTTTGTTGATGACAATGTAGTGTACCAAAGCATGGGTGCTAGCTAAAGGGTTTTGAAAGTCAAACAAGTAGAGTAATGGCTATTTGAAACAAGAAGGCATTGTAAGACCTGCTCTGAATAGCCGTTGTAGAGCTACCATAGCCTAAATGCTTCATTTAAGCAAATGCTACCTTGAGAAATTTGTTTCGCTTATCTCATGTCATTCACCTTCCCCTTGCTCAAAAACGTAAATTATGTACTTTATCCCTTTGTAATGCCTGGGAATCTTAAAGTAGTGTTTTCTAAAAAAATTTTTTAACTTGCAGTTCTTTCTTAAAGTTATAGTAAAGTATGTTCTTCCAATATTACTTGGTATATAGGCTTTCCCACTTCATCACTAAATCCCACTAAGCCAGAAAATGGGCAAATAGATGCTGTGAACACACTGCTGCCGCTTAATTTCTCGGTTCCAGGCTTAATGTGCTGCAGTGGAGTTGGGAAACTGGCTCCAAAAGCTTCTGAAGATGCTTCGTGTTTATCTGAAGCACTGTTCAGTTTACAGATCAATAGACTAAAATAGTGTCTTGCAGCATCATTTCCTTGCTTTGGGATCTCAATAAGAAAAGATTGAGACTAAACTCAGGGTTAAATTGTTTTCTGCCTGCTGTATTTTTTTCTCGTACTATTGATACACTGGTCTAGTTAATAAACATATATCCAGTTATGAGACTTCACTTACAACTTGTCAAGATCACCAACTTGAAATACTGAATTTTCTATAAATGTCTCCCCAGTGGAAAGAAACCCATGTGTAAATAGGAGACGTCTCCTCTCCTTCCTCTTATGAAATTTTCCTGGAAGGTGGAGTTTGTCTTGCTTGATATCAAGATCCCAAACATAAGCATGTTTATTTGTCAAGTGCAGTGAATTCTGCACCGCAGATTGAGTTTAGTAACAGCTATTCAATACATTTTTGAGTCAGATGCTTGCCTTCCAGGAGATAAAACTTTATCACCAGGTCTGTCATGGCTCCTGATCATCCAGGGTAGGAGGCTTCGGGGTAGTAGGTCCGTTCTACTCAGCTTGTTGTCTTGTGATTTAAATTTTGCCCCATTTTTTTCACAAGGCGAAGTGAGCCTGTAAGAACTTCTGGTTGTATCTTTGTGTACACGTCACATACAAAGTTTTGGATGACCCTAAAAACTGAAAAAGCTTCCATTTTTGCGTTTTTCTCCAGTCTTAATATAAAAGCAGGGAGACTTAGAGCGCAAAGCTGTTAGAGGACGTTTACATTGGAAATTAGGAAAAGGTTCTGCCAGAGGGTATTTGGGCATGGGATCAGGCACCCCAGGAAAACGGTCATAGCACCAAGTTCGACGGAGCTCAAGAAGCATTTGGACAATGCTTTCAACCATGTGGTATGATTCTTGGGGTTGTCGTGTCCAGGGCCAGGAGTTGGACTGTATAATCCTTGTGGCTTCCTTCCAACTCAGAATTTTCTGTGATTCTAGAGATAAAAACAAATAAACAAAAATCTCTGTTCATTTGCGTGAGACCCTGCTTTTTATATAGATGCTGCAAAACTGAAAGCAGACATAGATGTTCAATTAATAAATTGCTTATATGCCTTTTAATATTTTGTTTATTTACTGACTATGACTTGAGTATCATATTCAGTGTGGACAAATGTCGTGTGTCAAATTGTACCATACAAAAGGACTTAATGGGTATTTGGACAAGAAGGTCATCTGCAAGCCAGACTGCTGAAACACAGCAGTTCCTCAAAACGATGAAAGGATTCTTAAGATCTTCTGTCTGGATGATTATTGCTACACTCTCTATGAATATTTTTAGATTGCACTAAGATGTACCAATACGTTAGTTTCTCTTCAACTTTAACAGGAAACAGTGGATTTGCCATGTTAAAGCTTGCTGTTGTGATTGTGGGGGTTCGTTGCAGGGTTAGGAAAACAAGGTTTGTTTTCCCCAGTGCTCTTGTCTCCCTCCTGTGGCCGTACATGTAAAAGGCTGCTGCTTTCATGGGGTGGCTCAGGGCACCCCATTGCATGTAGAGGTGCAAATTTGTGCAACAATGTATGCTTTTCAATCCTGAAAGAGCTTGTAGTCTTTGAAATTAAAACTCAAGCATTAAAGTGGAATGCTTGCAGTACTAATTGCACAGTCATGTTGATGGACCTTTTAAATGTTGTATTTATTGAGTTTCATTTGCAAATGGAGAAGTTTTTTTAGGCTTTAGTGTCATTGAGTTGTTGGCTTGATTTCAGATATCATGCCTGCAGTACTATACAGCTGTAACTACATCATATAGAGAAAGGACTATTCTGTAGCCTTAGGGCTTTTGTTTAGTATTTTTCCTTTGAAAAAGCAGAAGGTAATTGTAAAGTAGTATCAAAATTTTTGAAAAAAAAAAGGTTGAGAGCAGGATAAATGAAAATTAGATCAGGCGTGATTGGACTGGTTTTGCAGTCAGATGTAAATAGTAAATACTTCAAAGGTGATGGCATGGGAAGTTCATCAAAGGCTACCTACCACTGAAAAGAAATAAGTGTGGGAGTGAGTGTCCATGTTGGGCAAACAAGTTTGAATTTTGTTGCTACAAATTATTAGGTTATAATCAACTTCTGATCATTCTTTAAAACAGAGATATCTGTATATGTCTCTGTATAGATATCTCTATAGAGACATCTAGAGATAGTGAGATATATAGATATCAGTTATTAAGGTGAAGATGGAGATTATAGTCTTTCTCTGTTTTTATAGTAATCTTCATCGGTTCACAGGGTAATTCAGGTCAGAAGGGATTTCAGGAGGTTTCTAGTCCAAATTCTTTAAAGCTACTTCTGCTGTAAAATTGGGCTAGGTTGCCATCTAGTCTTGAAACCACTAAAGATGGAGACCTAAAAATTTCTCTGAGCAACCAGTTCCACTGATTGGCTGTGCTCCCTGGTGAAATGTCTGCTCACATACAGTCAGAACTTGTGCTTTTGTAGTGTTGATGAACTAAGTTAGTTCTAGACTGATGCAAGTCTTTTTGCTTCATTACCAAGTTCCTTTACTTTATTGACTGTATGTCTTGAAGTTCTGGTTACTTTTCATTTTGCTTATCTCTGTGTGATTGACCTTTTTCCCCTAGCATAAGGTTGTTTCAAATTTGTCCCATTACTGGATTTCATTAAGTACACTTCTAACTATGTTTGCATAAGACAAAACATTATCCTTGTATGAATGATTAAAACCAAAGAAAGATGTGCAAAGCCTTAGTTCTAGCAATACTCTGTGGAAGGAGGCAGAAATTTTAAGGCAGTTGCTTTAAGACGTGCATTTTGGGATCCCTCTAGTGGTCAATGAACTTATTATTAAGAAACCCAGTATTGGGAAGAGCAGTCCTTCCCTCAGGTATATCCTAGCAAAACAGAATAATCTTTAGAAAGCAGTTTTTTGACATGGAACTATACATTACAAGCAATACATAGTATTTTTCATGAAAAACTATTGCTTTTTAAAATACAGTAGATTTTAATTAAAAAACCATGGTAAAATACTTTAGCTTAAATCTTATTACTCGGTAGCAACCAGAAACTCTACAATCTTTCTTCTCCAATACTGCCTTTTTTTTTTCCTTAATTCTGCAACCTTATTCCACCAAAGAATGTGTCCGGCATCTGGAAAGATACTTTGCAAACAGAAGCTTTTGAGCAATATTTCACAATGGCTTCATCTTGTAAGCCTCTCTAGAAGCATAAGATCATGTCTTGGTTGGAGACAATTCAAAAGAGAACACTCCGGAATGAGTCATCTCCTTTAAGTATTCCAACAATCCCTTTCTACAAATAAGAAATGAATACTAATAGATGAAAGAGACAAAACAATGGTTTATTAACAAAAATAATGTTGAAAGGCACGGGGAAAAAAGTAAATAACTGCTAGGTATCAAACTGCTAGAGCTCATACACCCCTGGAACAAAGAGAGACCCAAAATGCTGAAAACTACCCGTTTCTGAAATGAGCCCAGCAGGAGGACTTCAGGCTTTGTAGGACACAGTGACAAGATGACATGAGATCCCTCTCTGGAAGGCAGGAGCCTCACAGAGCCATTCCAGCAGCAGACAAAGAGCTTCCTCATGGCAAGGCACGGCAGAGTGGGCACAGCAGGCCAAACAGCTGGGCTGGAGCCACTCAGTGCATCCTCTCCCTGGCTCAACGCAGTCAACAGCAGCTTGGGCTGGAACAGGGTAGCTCTGGTCCACTTCTGCCAGCATGGTGCCCACCTGGTTTTTCAGACAGGCAGCTGCAGAATTCACCCTCAAGGTAGCTCCAAGATTGCTCCTGCAGCAATTGATTGTTCTCTGAGCCAAGGGAAAAAAAAACTGAAAGAAAAACCATTACCTGAGCAAAGATCAAGCAGGCAGCAATGCAAATACCACCCTGCAAAGAGCCCCAAGAAACCTTGCTGGAGAGCCTTTAAGAACTCCCACATAAAAGCAATATCTACACGCACAAGGTCCCCTGCTGAAGTGTCTCAAAGATACAGTAACAATTTTGGGGCACAGATGATTATGGGATAGGATTTCATTACTGGTCTTCCTAAGACATATCAGTAGACTGGTGTCCTCATGGTTTTGGGGTATAAAAAAAACAGAGTAATGGGAAGAGTGGTGCTGAGTACTCCTTCAGGCAACTGTAAGAAACAGTAATCTATGTAGGAGAGAAGGTATCAACAGATACACTTCATAGAATCCTAGAATCAGCAAGATTGGAAGAGACTTTCAAGATCATGTAGTCTGACCATCAACCTGCCACCACCATAACCACCCCTAAACCATATCCCAAAGTGCCACATCCAGACCTCTTTTGAGCACTTCCTGAGACTGTAATTCTACCACCTCCCTGGGCAACTCTTCCAATGCAACCAGTCGTTCAGTGGGGAAAAAAAAAATCTAATACCTAGTCTGAACCTTCTCTAGTGCAACGTCTGAGAACAGGAGACAAAAATGAGATAAAGGGCAAAAATACTATGATTGTGTTTAGTTTTAGTACTTGAAAAGTTAAGATCTTCAGTATTATCCGTATATGTAATTCTTAGGAGAAGACTTCTCTTGGGCATACTGGGGGTGGGAGTGGTCCTGACT
Source organism: Callaeas wilsoni (assembly GCA_013398955.1). Lineage (NCBI taxonomy): Eukaryota > Metazoa > Chordata > Aves > Passeriformes > Callaeidae > Callaeas > Callaeas wilsoni. Next base: position 17,745 of record VWPU01018953.1, read on the forward strand.
GTTGGTAATAGGTGTGCAGCCTCTGCTATTGCATCACGTCTCTGCATAGCAGTAAGAGCTGTATGACCTGGGATTCTTTTGCTTACATTGGTTCTACCAGAGAGGGTTTTGCATTTCTGAACACAGTTGTTGTTTTTAATGTTCTTTCTCGTAAGCATTCAGTTGTGATTTACATCTTGCCCTCAATGAAACTGCATATTTTTCCAAACTTTAGATTGAAATTATTCTGCACATGGAACGCATCACTTAGGCTGTGTCTTTTAAAAATAAATTTTAAATGAAAATAGAAGTGTGCCCTCTTTTTTTTTCTTTTTGCATTTTGACATACTTTTTTTCACCTTTTATTTCAGGAAACAAATGACTGCACTGATGTATGCAGCTAGAAAAGGCTATCCTCGGGTTGTTGCTTTTCTTGTTGCTCATGGATCACACATAAATGCCCAAGATGAAAATGGATATACAGTAAGTGATATATTTTGTGTGTTGTATTTAATGCTAAAAAATTTTAAAAGCGAGTACCCACTAGCTTGTTTCAAAGTACAGCTTTTTGAGAAACGTTCTTTAGAATTTTCTGTTTTGACACCACTTTGAGATCCTCTTGCATTAATTGTCTTTGTCTCCAGATTGGGCTGTGCTTTATTGATTGAAACTGTTTGGTTTTGCTCCATATGTAAAATTGGTAAAACAAAGTTGTTTTTTGCAGGCATTAATATGGGCAGCACAGCATGGACATAAAAGTGTAGTTTTGAAGTTGCTTGAGCTAGGAGCTGACAAAAATCTACAGACGAAGAATGAAAAAACAGCAGCAGAGCTAGCAAAAATCAATAAACATTTAGAGGTATTTCATTTCTCTTAGAAATGCAAATTCCGTGTTTTACGTCAAAAATCTGTTCATTAATTTTATAATTTTCTGTAGAAGTATTACTTTAATAACTACGTTATAGCAGCTAGTTGAATACTAGTGCTGTTACAGTTATGTTTATAACAGACTATTTTCTGTTATATCACCGTTTTTCACAGTGCTGTAAAGGCTATATAGTAGTGTTTTGGAAACCTTTTTTCTTTATTCTTTCAGAATCATAGACTTTAGATGTAGAATACAAAACAAGGGATTATTCATGTTTGCAGAGTTGATATGAGAAGTAGAAAAATGTGTTGTTTTTTACCAATCTGCCAAAGTATGTGAGAGAATGCAGATATCAAACTGATTTGTCGGTATAGTTTCTCATTGAGTTTGGAAGTGAAAAAAAAAAAGAGAAGTTAGTACTCGCCATTTTCAAAATCTGTTCTCTGGAGGAAGGTGTAAAATAATGTAAGTTGGCCATCAGATCATGGAAAGAGCAGCTGCTAATTATTAATGTAGAGAGCTACTGAAGACAACATGTATGCTCCTAAAGTAAGTATGTTTACTGCTGTTATCAGATCATACATGGTGGATCAGTCAGACCATGTTCCTGTGTATTTTGTTTTGAGTTGCTCTTACCAGTGATGTGGCTTTTTACAGTGGCTCTTCGAAAATGTATAATTCACTCTTATGAATTGTAATTTACTGCTTCTTTTTCTTACTTCTCTTTTTTTTCCCAGCCAGACTCAAGGGCTAGGCAGAAGCAAAAATGATAACTATGCACAGAGCTGTCAGTAGAAGCTAGCAAGATCTGTGTCTGAGGCTCAGTGATCTGCTAGCTCAGGTTACTGAAAAGGGTTACAAATGCTTTCTGCCTTTGACAAACAACTTGTTCAGCAGGTTGCAGCCATATAATCTTATGACTTTCTCTGACATGGAGGGAACACAGGCTCGTCACACTTGAGAGATGGCTCTTGCCTCTTGACCTGAAGTGCTGACTTTCACACAACTGGTACAAAGTCTTGGGGATGGTATTGAGATATTTAATGGTCATGAGCTTCGTCCCACTTCTTCAGGGTCTACTCTTCAAGCTGTTGACAGTCCAAGGGGCTGTCATATAGACTATGTGTGCAGAAACTGTTTCTGGGAGGGAAAATATTTTTCTTTTGTATTATTCTGGATTTGACTGGGAGTTATTTTTCTTCCAAACAGCCTGTATGGTGCTGTGTTTCAGGATGGTGACCAAAACAGTGTTGATAACACACAAGTGTTTGTAGCTATTACTAAGCAGTGTTTGTGCAGAATCAAGGCCATCTTTGTTTCTCACTCTGCTCCCATCTCTATCAAGTAGGCTGAGAGTGAGCAAGAGGTTGGGAGGGGGCACAGCCCTGGGCTGCTCACTCCAGCTGACACAAGGGGTGTTCCATGCCCTATAACATCATGCTCAGCAATAAAATTGGAGAGTGGCTGGGCATTAGTCTGCTGGTGGAAGGTGGTATGTGCCTGCTTTTGCATCAGTTAGCTTTTGGATTTGGTTTTTTTCCTCCTTCACGTATCAAATTGTACTATCTCAGTCCATGAAAAGTTTTCTCACTTTTACCCTTCTCATTCTCCCCCATCCTGCTGGCCTCAGTAGGGGCTTATTTGCCAGCCAGGATCAACCCACATACTTGTGTATGTGTATATGTATATAAAACTGGCTAGTCCAGTTTTAAATTCCAGGCAAGTGATTTCACCACTCATTTAGCTTTATTGAGGTTCTACTTCTTTTGCTGAATTTTCTTGTAACTATCTCAAAAGCCTCACAGAGGCAGTTCAATGTCTGGAATCCATCACTACTGCATAGCGATGCCTAGCAGAAGGCTTCTTCTTTAATCAGTTGAAAGAATCCCTGTCTGTCAGATACAGTTAACTTAGATTGTCAGTTGTAAATTGATAAATGTTATGTTTATATATGCACTGGAAATAGAGATGTTAAAAGAGTCATATGCCTTGTGTCCTTTAGAGAACTTACTGCATTGAGTATGTAGAACGCTTGTCTACAAGTAGCAAAAATTACTGTGCTGGTGTTTGGCTTTTTCTGAAGTGGCAGATGTTTTTTTTAGACCATGTGATAGACACCACTGTGTTCTGTGTTCATCATTGTGCTGGAATTTCATTAATTCAGAAATGTTCTTGGTAAACTCTTAGTTTAGTCTTAATTTCTCATTATAGATGTATGCTTTAGAGAAGTGGCAGATGTTTCGTGTTCCCTGTAAGTAGTAATTGATTGTAATATTACTCCCATATATTTTTATGCATTTGGAATTTTAATAATAATTCATTTTGGCTCTTCCAGATATTTAGTTTGCTCTCTTTGGCTGCAAATCACTTGCAAGGGAGATACCATAAAACAGTTGAGCAAGAGGCTATCTGCAAATTTCTGACAACTATCTCTGACTACAGTGTTGGGTAAATACAGTTGTAGTGTAATTTTAGCTTATAAACATTCCTAAGAGATTGTATTTGTTCATATCAATGATTAAGTTGTTCTCATACATAATGTGTCTTGTTCGGAGTGCTACCAAGAGTCTACAGTAAATATATTAATGTACTATCAATTTTTCAAGATTGCAAAGTTCCTTGGCAATGTAAACAAAAAGCATGCTCTAGACTTTTCTTTCCTCTCATTTAGTGTAAAGTATAGGAGAGCCAGGGTGCAATGACTCTTCAATTCATTTCAGCTCTGTTAAATTGTGTTGCTCCCCTGTTGCGTACTCCTTGTTCTGTGCTTATCTTCATTTGATGTTAAATTTTTGATGCTTTCACTGAATGCCTGTTTTCAGCTTCATTGCCAGCAAGAAGAGCTATGCCCTTTTCTTTTTTCCTGAATCAATTGGAGAGTCAAAATTAAGTACAAACACCAGTTAAGCTCTGGAAGTTTTGGCAGAGTGTGCCCCTGACCCTAAAGCTCAAAGGGGCCCCATGCCTGAAATCAGCACCTGCTTCAGCAACTTCAGAGATGCCTGATATGATTTTGTGCAAGAACTTGGCTAAGAAGTCCTCAGCAAACTATCCACTTGTGTCCTTCAGCTTGAGCTGCATGGTCTTAAAACGACAGCTTGCAGTGCCCATAGTCTGTTCTGATTGGTCAGATTGCCTCTGCTCAGCCAGTCCTGCTGAATTTGGAATGCTCTAGTTTTGTAGCATTAGGCTGATGGGCTGATGGCATTGACAGGGTAGCAGTTGACAGGGTAGCAGTTCACAGTGAGGTAGTCTCAGACAGAGTACTTCAGGCAAAGCCTCACCAAATTCTGTTTTTAGAATCCTAGAATCATTTCGGTTGGAAAACACCTCCATTGAGGCCAACCCTTGACCGGACACTACCATGTCAACTAAACCTTAATATTAAGCACCACGTCAAGTCATTTATTGAACACTTCTAGGCATGGTAACTCAACCACTTCCCTGGGCAGCGTGTTCCAATGCTTGACTGCCCTTTCAGTGAAGAAATTCCTCCTGATGTCCAACCTGAACCTCCCTTGTGCCAGCTCTTGTCCTGTTGCTAGTTGCCTGGGAGAAGAGGCCAACCCTCACTTGGCCACAGCCTCCTTTCAGGCAGTTGTAGACAGATAAGGTCTCCCCTGAGCCCTCTTTTCCCCATGCTAAAGAACCCCAGCTCCCTCAGCCGCACCTCATGACTCACTCTCTAGACCCTTCACCACCTCCGTTGCCATTCTCTGGACACACTCCAGCCCCTCAGTGTCTTTCTTGTAGTGTGGGGCCCAGAACCAGGCACAGAACTTGAGGTGTGGTCTCACCAGTACTGAGTACAAGGGGCCAATCTCTTCGCTAGTCGTCCTGGCCACACAATTTCTAATGCAAGCCAGGATGCTATTTGCCTTCTTGGCCACCTGGGCACACTGCTGCCTCATGTTCAGCTGTCAGTGAGCACCGTAAGGTCCTTTTCTGCTGGGCCGCCTTCCAGACACTCTTCCCCCAGCCTGTAGCACTGCATGGGGTTGTTATGACCAAAGGGCAGCACCCTACACTTCGCCTTATTGAACCTGATACAATTGGCCTTGGCCGATTGATCCAGCCTGTCCACATCCCTCTGCAGAGCCTTGTAATCCTCCAGCAGATCAACATTCTCACCCTGCTTGGTGTCATGTGTGAACTTACTCAGGGTACCCTCGATCCCCTCATCCAGATCATCAATAAACTATTAAAAAGGACTGGCCTCAGCATGGAGCCCTGGGGAATACCAGCAGTGACTGGCTGCCAGCTGGCTGTAACTCCATTCACCACCACTGTCTGGGCCTGGGCATGTGTGGAAGAATTCTTAGAGCAGAATGGACATGGTCTGTATCTGAACGTAGTGAACAAGCCAGACTTAGCAGGGCCTGCCTGCCCTGAGTGCTGTAAGATTAGCATGACTTAGTGCTAAGAGGGTCCGTGAGGTGTCCTTGAGAAAAAGAGGAGGTTTAACAGGATGCGATAACCGCAAGCTGGGAGGAGAGAGGACATTCATTTGCTGCATGTTAACCAATAAGTAAACAGTAGACGCGCGTGATTGTACTTAAGTAGCCAATCGTAGAGTTAGTTAAGGTGCGTGTACAGCTGGTGACTAGTTGGAAACGCTACATAATCCTGCATGATTTGAGCAATAAACGAGAACGCTATCTAACCGTATCAGTGTTTGTCGTTACTCGGCTCCCATTCTCAGAAGAGGACCCTGCTTCAGGCATGCTGCCAGTTTTTAACCCAGTGGGCTGCCAGCTTCTCCAGGAGAATGCTGTGGAAGACAGTATTGGAGGCTTTACCAAAGTCCAGATAGACAGCATCCACAACCTTTCCCTCATCTGCTAGATGAGTCACCTTGTCTTAAAAGGAGGTCATGTTGGTCTAGTAGAACCCATCTTTTCTAAACCCATGCTGGCTGGGCCTGATTTCCTGGCTGTCCTGTACATCCCATGTGATGGCACTCAAGATGCTCCTTCAGTCTTAGAGGGGAAGAGGAGGCAGACCTTCATTTCAGGGCCTACAACAAGAAAAAGTATGTCATAACTCAGGATTTTGGCAAAAGATTCGTTGTAGCAAATGCAGTAGTCCTTTCAGGATTTTGTAAGATTTGCTCTTCGGTTTAATTCTTTTCATTACAGTTCATCTGATTCTTGAAAGCGGTTTAGTTATTTTTCCTCTTCTACTTTTATCTCTTGGTAGAGTGGGGAATCAAAATTGATATTTTATATTTGTTTAAAAATTTTAAACTCTGAACCTACAGTTCAGTGTTAACTACTTCCTCAGTCTACCTTCTGAACAGTAGTCTTCTGGCAAGTTTCTTAATGGAGTAATTTCCACTATCTTTAATTACAGACAGTCCTGTTTTCTTGATAACCTTTTTTGGCTTAACTGGAACTGGAAGGGTACCAGTTGTGGACTGAATCCAATTAATATAAATGTTATCTGATAAGAATACATAGTTATCTTTCTTAACCCCCCACTTGCACGTTTTTCAGGGTTTTGTGACCCAACTTTAAGGTTCATTTGGAATGTTTTGTGACTTAAAATGACCTTTATGTATCAAAGTCATCCCCTTTAGGCTCAATTCGGCTTGTTAGACAGAAAAGACATCTATCAATTTTTGATGGATAAAGTTGTATAAGGTACTTCTGTCATCAGCTGGGGTGTGCAACTTCAGGTTGCTCCCAAGTGCTTTGTCTGGGGAGCTTTTCTGTAACATTTTGTTCTGGATGTCTTTTTTGGTTTTTGGGTTTTTTTTAAATTTATTTCCGCTGTTTCTAACTCCAGTCTCATTAATTATCTTTACAGTTCCTATTCAGCTTTTCATGACATGGAAGTGTTTTTATATGGCCTTGGTCTAGAACACATTAGAGGATTATTGAAGGTAATTTTGTGGTATATCTGCTACCTGTGAAGTAATCCGTGAAAGCAAAATGCACCTACTGCATAATAAAAAAGTTATATCACCATTAATATATTAATTAAAATAAATTTCTTAAACAGAAATTTATTTATAAAATGAGAAGTTAAACTGCAATGGACTAAACTGGACTTTTTGATTATGCGCGTTAGTCACAACATATGATGTTTCTAAACTAGACAGGTCTTTCATTGCTTCAGTAATGGTGTTTTGTAGTGGGTTTTATTCCTGAAAACTGAAGTAAAACAGGGAAGAAAATAAAGTTAAAACTGTTGTATTCTGAAATTCTTTTTGATGGCAGAAACCCCCTTGTTTTATACAGGAACAAGATATAGCTTTAAGACAACTTCTGACCATGCAAAAAGATGACTTAATACAGGTCAGTTTACTACTTTAAAACTTTATTTAATTTTGTCCTCTCTTTTAAATGTTTTTAATGTCTTAACTTCTTATTATAAATGTCTAACCTTGCAAGAATTCTTTTAACATCTTCTGCAACTTCTTGAATTTTAATGTGAATATAGACAGGCTTTTTCTGAAGTATGTAATCTCACAGATTGGTGAGTGATCAGGGGTGAGCAGAAAATAGTTCTACTTTAAATTTTAATTGTTACCATTTTTAGTTTTTAATTGTGATTTCTCTGAAGGGAAGTCAGTGCTAGGATTAGCAGTAGATAATACTAAACAACTACTTTAGATGTGGTCCTCCTTTTTGAGGTGGTAATTCTTGTTGGAGAAGGAAGAGCTCTCTTACATTAGAGTTGCTTAAATTGTAGCATCTCATATCCCACGCAGGTTTGTAAAACCTTATTGCCCCCAAAAAAGGGAAAAAAGAGAAGGTTTTGTTTCTTACAATTTACTGCAGGTGGGAAGGTTTGTCTTTTGCTGTTTGCAAAGGTTGGTCTTTTGACTAAGTAATGCATTATTACAAGGCTTCAGTTCTCAGTTGAGATGTAGTAGTTGCTTTTCTTTAGTCTTTGCTGGAATTTTTCCTATGGGGAATGAAAGGACTTTCTGTGCTTACAGGAGGATTCTATAATAAAATCCAATTATAGGAGTCTCATTGGAACAACATAAGTACTTTAGACTGCAGGATTATTCTGAGCACTCTGTACTGGGGAGCTTTGGAATCTCTGGTCTGGGATTACAAAGACGCCTCATAAAACTGCCACTTCAAGTCTGCTCCCCGCTTCTGGAGCTAGCCATGTCCTTAGTGTTAGCTTTTTTTGTCCTTATCTTTGTACTAAAGAGGAGGGTGTTCTGGCTGCTGGATCCAACATTGTGTTCCTTAACAGTGGACGTCAACAAGGATTGTTTTGCTTGAAGTTTTGTCTTTTAACTGAGTAGAGTTAATTTTTCTGACAGAACTCACAAGTAATTCTGTATTCTCGAGCAGTGCTCGTATAGGGAGCTTTGTCAATGAAGAGATTTTTAAGAGTTCATCTAGGACAAAATATTATAAGGTATGTCAGTGTGCTTTGATGTTATTGCTTTTCTGAAGCCTCAAGATCACTGGACAGCATCCTGGTGTCCTGGGATTTTTAGAACTCTAAAGCTCCTATTGATAGTAGTTTCGTCCTTTATGGAGATTTCTTCTCCTTACTATGTGAGCTGCTGTGTTGGTCATGATTGCATTAAACTGTAGATCTGTCTGAGTGTATGATCATATTGATCACTTGTTTTGGTATTGTAATCATTGCTTATTTTTGTCCAGGGAATACTGGGGGAAGAGGAGAGAGTTGTGGACTTCAGTGAATGGCTAAGCTTTATGGTTCCTTCTCGAAAGAGGTGTAATTTCACTCAAAATCATAGCTTCTGTTTCAGTGTTGTAAATTGTTTGAGGCTCCCTATTATCAAAGCAAACAAAGCTTTGAACAAAGTGAAATAACTACATGGATCTACTTCTACACAGGAAGATAATATCTGTAAGAATTGAATTGCTTTGTCTCTTAACTTTGCAATAGCAGGAAACAGTTCCTGAAAAATAAGTCATGCTTTGTGCGGGGATATAAATTAATTAGTGAGTCTTCAGTTGACTGAAGTTAAAAAATGACATAACACTCCTGGCTTATTAGCACTTCATAAGTTACCCTAAATTTTTGATGCAGTCTAGTTTTTTAGAGTTCTGCGAACGGTTTCTCCCCACGCTGCTGATAGAACAAATCTAATCTGTTTCCTTGTAACTTCAGAGTTGAAAGTTTTTACTGTGATGGCAGACTTTCAGCTAACAGCCAGCTGTTTTAAAGAGCCTGGATCTTATTACAGCAAAGATTAATGATGACCTCTGATGGATGCCTCTGAACCAAGCTGCTTTGTATCCAGAGAACTGGGGAGAAATCCTGTCATTAACATGATATGCTTTCCTCCATCAAACAATATCAGGAAGATATTTTCTCTGTAAATATCTTTATCTGTATTCTACAACAGAGCCTGAACAATGAGTCTTTCAAGCTGAAATCCTTGCATTCCTTAAGCTTATAAACTGTTCCATTCTGGAAAAATGTGTTCAATATGCTGGGACATGTCTATTCAATGTTTGGAGGTTTTTGTCTGCACTACTTATGACACTCACATTTTTTATTTTGTTTTAAGCATTTTTCTCATAAGATAGCAACAGAAGTAATTTTGCTTCTGGATGCATTTAGGACTAAAAAGGTTTCTTTCTTACATTATATTTCATTTAAAATAAGAGAAGTTGGCATCTTGTTTTGGATTTGAGAATGTATAAAAGCTGACAGATCAAAATTCAAAATATAATCCAGAAATTTAACTACATAATTAGATAATTATCTGGTCTATGTACTTCTGTATCACAGTTCCAGGACTCATTCCTCTGCTCCCACTCCCTGAAAAATGCAGTTAATATTTGACAGAAATGTGTCGGGTTACCAAAATTAGTGGCTACTTGGGCAAAGTGGCATTGATGTAAGAGTTTGTGCATAGCTTCACTGGCTTTATCTGTGCAGTGTATCATCTTTCATGTGCTGAGGCAATCTTATTCACCTCTTGTCATGTTCATGCTGGAGTGTGAACTTGGGGCTTGGATTTTGAAGGGCTGCTTTGTATGTATTTAAGTAAAGAATAAAATAGATATTCCTAGAGCTGATCTGGCTAAAATTGAGAGTGCTTATAGTCTGTTTTAGAGATATAAGTAAGTTCTTGTACAGCACTTACACATTCTTAAACATGGTCACTTCACAATAATGCTTGCATAATTTGGACTGCAGAGCGCAAGTGAACCAACACCAACTTAAAAATTTGTTTATCCATCAAGAAGGGCTTATTGCATTGTGGTCATTCCATGCATTCATTATTGCATGAACACTCAGGTTCTGGGTCACTTCATGTTCTTGCAGAGATGGTCTAGAAATTGGGAAGTAGTTTGGACTGATCTAACAACCTTCCATCTCTGAGTTCTGCACCTTTTACTGCTAAATGCAGAATTACTGTGGTGGTAGGCTTCCTCTATAGTGGCATTTATCACATTCTTTACTTCTTGACATGTATTTTCAAGATGTGGTGGTGCTCAGTGATCCACTTGCAGAAGAACAAAATGATGTTTTATTTCTAGGGGAAAAAAGTACATCTTCCTGATGTGCTCGTCTGACAGCTGCATCCTGATTTGCTGGTTTCAGGAATGAGAAGGTGGCATCAAAAGCAAAGGCAGTCTTCACAATAGTTCCTACTTTAAGCAAGATCATTTTAATCCTCAATAGTAACTGCTGTTGTACAAATCAGCTTACTTACTCATGATGCAATGACTGCTGTAATGCTTTGTAAGCCTTAAGAAAATACTAGTTCATACCAGATAGGGCTCCACAAGGCAAACCTGAGAACAAATGAATTGAACAAACTTGCAGCTTAACACAAGTGAAGCAGATTATTTATAGGAAACCCAGATTTTCCTAGCTTAAGGCTGCTAGTGATACTTGGTAAAAAGACTTCAGTACAATTTATTCAGGTACCCATGGAAACCTATTAGAAGCTCAAAAGTTCTTGACACCTAGAATTAAATTCCCAAATAATCTTACTGGGATTTTGTATTATTGAAGAATTTACTTGTCTATAAACTTAACATGGTTTTGAAATGTTTAAAGGTACACTTGTGAGCCCATAGTTATTTGTTACCTGTAATTGGTGGAGAACTTGGAGGACAGTTTTATGCAGTCACAGTGAACACTGGGTCTCAGAAAAAAGCAAGCATTTCCCTAGGCACTGCCTCTTCCCTAGAATTTCAATCTGATATGGGTTATAAACTGTTCATTCAAAATTCTTTCTGATAGAAATTTGTGAGACTGCAAACACTAACATCTTCCAGATTTCTGAGGGTGGAGAAGATAACTTCCAAGTCCTCAAAATATCTATGAGGGTCCCATATATCTTAGTTTTGGAGACTCTGAGATCCTTGCAATCTCAAATGCCAGAGTGGTCTACTCCTGTTGAGTCAGGTACTCAGCTGGCACCTTAGGAACAAAGTCAAGGTTTTTCTCTTGTGTGGAGGAGCTTCTTAGGACCGCTAACACCAGAAGTCCTGCGTTGCACAGCAACCTGTCAGATGAGCAACGAAAAGTATCGAATGTGCCACAGAAGCATTTCCCTTTTAACAAATGAACTATTCTTTTTCTTTAAGTGTTCTGCAAGAAAACTCTCAGCCTAGGATTTAAATATGACTTAAAATTTTATCTGAGATACGTGATGGATAGCACAGCTGCCAGTGTTTTCTGTTCCAGGCATCACTTGGAGAATCTCAGTTACATAGTATATATCATTTGTGTTTTCCTTACGTTAAAAAAGATGTCTTCCTGTAAAATTCTCTATTTGATGCTGATTTGATAGTTTCCACTCTTTCTTTGTGAGTTAATGCCGTATCACCGTCCTGATGATGCGTTATCTTGCTGTCAGAGATGACTCAGATGATTATGAAATGGAAAGCCTAACATCCTGACAACACAGGGGTTCTTAGGCAAACCGCTGTTTTGGTTTTTTTTAATAAACCCTAAACAGATTTTCTGAGTATCCTGTGCAGTTTCAGTTTGGCAGTTCCTCCTCTCTTGTCATTTTGTTCTGCATCATTTAATATTTTCTGTGGTTTAATTTTTTTCCTTTGTCACTTACATACATGGTTGCAATAACTTAAAAACAACTTCCTTTAAATCTTAATATTTAGAAGTTTGTGCAGTAAGTGTTACTATACTGTTATGTCTAGTAAGTTTAAAAGTAAATCATATTTGGAATTCCTCTTTAAATTTAGATCGGCATTACAAATCCTGGAGATCAACAGAAACTCCTAGATGCTATTAACGATCTGCAAGTGGAAGAAAAAAAATTTGAAGACGTCTCTGAAATTATGAAGCTGGAATTGAGGTATTAACGGTATATCTAAGGAAATGGAAGTGAAATATTAACTATCTAAGGTGACTCTGTTATATTCTGTGGCTCAAAGGTAAAATTGTCTCACACCTTATCCCTTAATGCATAACATTCATGAGAATATGCAAGTTAGTGGATTATGAGAGCTGGTGGTGGGTGTGTTTTGCACAAAGTTGGAAGCATAGACAAGGTAGGCACTTTTAGTCTTCCAATCAAATCTGTCTGATTATAAGATGCAGTAAAAAAAAGTGTGAGAGGTAGAGATGCATATAACTTCTGCATAGGCCTTTAATTTTCAACTCATAAAATAGTATCTTGTACATGTGTGTCTTAAATCATAAATGCTCCTTCTGTTTAGATTCCAGATTTTTTCACTGTTTTTCTCTTCTACTGGAAGCAGTTCTAACTGGCTTCTAAGGTCTCTCTTTTTTTTATCTTACCAATTAAGCAGTTTAGAAGCTATTTTCCTTATCATTGATTATATGTATCAGTAGGTTTATAAGGAAACATTTTTAAGAAAGTGTTACTCCTTCAGACTTCCATTCCAACTTGATTTTTTCCCATTATAGTATTAAGGCATCAGTCTGCAACACCTCTCGTACTTTTAGTATAGTCTCGTGCAGTACCTTGGAAGCCAGACCTGAGCTGAGAGGTACATTCCTCAGCAACCTTATTAAACTTAGTAAGTTTCCTAAGCACTGCTGGAGCACTCCACATCCAGCACAAAATGAAAAAAGAAGGATATAGTAAGTACAAAAGAGCCTTAAGATTTCTGAAATCTCTTATCCTTTATGTGAAAGTACTTTTTTTTTTCCTGGAAGACACATCTAGACTCCAATTTAAATTCCATGCTCGTATCTTTCCTCCTCTTAGTTCCCAAACTTACAGAAGAGTAGCTACTAAAAATGGATTAGATAGTAAGGGTTCGGTTCCTCTTTGAAGTGTGCGTATCTCCCTCTTGACTGACAGCTGTGCTGGTACTCTAAAAGATATCCCTTCCCCTCTCCAAAATACTGGGGAGAGCTGTCTGTACTATTTGAATGCTGTAAGGCTAGAGTCCCTTTTAGTTACGTTGTTTATTGGCCCAAAGAATATGCTTGGGTTCAAATTCAATCTGTACATGTCTCCGTGCTTTGGAGGCAACTGAATTGCACTGACACTGTGCAGTAGCAGTCATGTCATGACGTGATTCTGCCATAGTGTTGTTTTTAGAGTCCCAGTTCCATGAGACTATCCAGTATGTATTCCACTCCCAACCATTCATACACTGATTGCTCCCAGTGCTGGTGCTGTGCTAGTATCTTTATACATTACTGTGTTTATGAAAAAGAGACTTTGTCGCCTGCTTGAGGAATGTTTTTGCAGCACAATGCCAAGTGTAAGCTGTAGGACATGGGAGGACTTGCAAGGCATTTAAGAAAGCCCTTGAAAGACTGAGATGGGCTGGAAGACTGGGGAGTTCATGTCCTGATAGAGGACTTGGATGTTGCTTCTGGTCTGTGAGGAGATTTCATTCAGAGACCACTCAGAGATAAGGAATTGGCTGGATGTTCACACTGGGCAAGAGTTCTGGGTAATGACTCAATGTCCAAATTATGACTAGTAACAAGTGGCACTCCTCAGGGGTTGATGTTGGGACTGGTGCTGTTCAACATCTCTGCTGGTGACATGGAGACTGGGGTCGAGTACACCCTCAGTATGTGTGCCAATGATACCAAGCTGTGTGGTGTGCTGGAGGGAAGGGATGCTGTCCAGGCAGACCTCGACAGGCTTGAGTGGTGGGTGCATGAAATTCAGCAAGGCCAAGTGCAGTGTCCTGGGTCAGGGCAATCCCAAGCACAAGTACAGGCTGGACAGAGAATGGATTGAGAGCAGCCCTGACGAGAAGGACTTGGGGGTGTTGGTTGACGAGAATCATAGAAACATAGAATATACTGAGTTGGAAGGGACCCACAAGGATCATCAAATTCAGCTCCTGGAAGAAGCTCAACATGACCCAACAAATGTGCACTTGCAGCTCAGAACGCCAATTGTATCCTGTGCTGCATCAAAAGAGGAGTGGCCAGCTGGTCAAGAAGAGATTCTCCCTGTCTGCTCCACTCTTATGACACTTCACCTGGACTACTGCTCCAAGAGCCCCAGCACAAGAAGGACATCAGCCTGGAGGGAATTCAGAGGAGGGCCACAGAGATGACCAAGAGGGCTGGAGCACCGGTCCTATGAAGACAAGCTGAGAGGCTTGGGGGTGTTCAGCCTGGAGGAGAGAGGACTATGGGGACACCTTAGGGAGACCTAAAACGGACCTACCAGAGAGCTGGAGAAAGACTTTTTACAAGGGTATGTAGTGACAGGACAAGGGGGAATGACTTCAAACTGATGGAGGGCAGGTTTAGATGAGACGTAAGGAAGAAATTCTCTACTGTGAAGGTGGTGAGATATTAGAATAAGTTGCCCAGAAAAGCTATGGATGTCCCATTCCTAGAAGTGTTCAAGGCCAGGTTGGATGGGACTTTCAACAGCCTGGTCTAGTGAGAGGTCCCTATCCATGGCAGACGGATTGGAACTAAATGATCTGTAAGGTCCCTTCCAACCCAAGCTATTCTATGATTGTGTAATTCTCCATCAAAACAACTGTGTATTTTCAGAAGAGAATCCTGCAAACTTGTGCATGTGCTACAATACTGAAGAGCTAGAGTTCAGCATGCAGGAGGGTATAAACCAGTATGATATGGATACACCATAAATACTTTAACAGCATCTGAACAATTTGTATTAAAAACAAAGACTTTACTTGCTGAGCTGAGGTGGTAGACCAGGAATCTGTTAGGTGCCTTTGGAAATGGATGTTGACTTTTCAGCAAGCGAAAATTAGCTACAGTTTAAGGGGACTTTGCCCAGTTTAAGCTTTATGCATTTTTATGTTAAAATGTGTGGTTTTTTCAGATTGTTCCGCAGTAGTGTTTAGTACATACATTCAAGCAGAGCAGCTTAAAAATTTGAACAGAGGGAGTAAGTAGAGAAATACAAAAAATTATCCATTGACTGTGTGTGGCCAAATACAATAAAATACCCATACGGTATCTGGTGCAGTCTCTCACATCAGTGACAGATCTTATTCCTAGTATAGTGTGGGTTTAGATCATATGTAGTTCTCAAAACGAGAAAATAATTGATTGATTAAAGATCGAAGTACACAAAATATGACAGCACTTCAGTTATGGCAAGCACTGCATAGTTTTGTAGAAAATTGCCTGACATGTATTCTAGGCATCTGACCTTTAGACTAAAATCTTAGGCTATGTTTACATGCTATTATATAAAGATTTTACTTCCCACTTGTTCAAAGTCATTCTGTGAGAAGGCGAATCAGTCATTAAGTCATAGAAAAACTAACACAGTAGAAAATCTTGAACTGATTGATTATAAACTTACGGAGTGTCTAGCACTGTTTAGCCACTGATGTTTTGACAGTCATTAATTCTTTTTAAAAAAAGAGGGAATTTTTGGAAAACATTATTTCCATTTGTAAATATAAGAACTAAATATATGTCACTGCAACAGGTATAAAATTCTGTGAAAATAGGCAGTTTTTTAAGGACTATGGTGTAGTGAAGTAATATAACATATATGTTTTTCTTTCTTCCCCCTCCCTAATTCAAGCCCATGACATACTTTATATTTGCCAAGAATCCTTCCAGAATTCCAAAAGATAATTTCCTTTCTGATGAAGCACAAAAGGTGCCATAACTGATCCCAGCCAGCTAAAAAGTTATCTTTCTAAGTAGAAGAAATTATTTGTGATTATGGCTTGACTGTAGTAATATGGGAGAAACTTTCAGACTGTCTCCAGGTGTTTAGTGTTTGGGTTCTTTACCTGAAATAATCAGTTCAATTACACTGTTCTGAAATAAGCAATGGTTTATTTTGTAAAAACAAACTAGTAGGCTTTCATACTTCCCCATCTTCATGAAAACCATGTGCAGTATCGGTTTTAAACCTCCAGCATGCCTATTAATGCTTCTATATATTTCTATTTTCAATGTTAAAGTCTTAACAGTTCAGCACTATTGCAAATCACAGATGTCGTGAGCAGTGGCGGAAATTTTCTCACTAATGATCCTGTGCCCAACGTTGAAGGAAAGTTCTCTATGACACTCTATCTCCATTTAGATACTTGCACTGCATTGGCATGTAGCTTAGTTTAGCTGTTTGACAAATTTCGTGGATACCTTTTTGCCCTCAGAAGCAAGGGGTTGTGAGTATGTTGCATTTAGGTTTAATAGCAGATTGCCTAGGGAATGGAATGTTGGAGTCTGAATTCGTTTATTCAGATCCTATGGATCTGCAGAACAGGAAGTTTTGCAGCAGGAACTTGTAATTGTCTCTTGTTTTGGCCCTGCCTGTTACTCACCCAGATAGCTTAGAGTTAGCAGAAACTTTCCTACTGGAGATACAGACACTTCTCAGGAGTTTTAGGGTTTGAGAGCTAACTCAGTAAAAACAATTGGATGATCTTCTTCCTTGCCCTCTTTCCCTCTTCCTGGTGAGTGGCAACAAATTTCTGACCAGCACCATGGCTTAGGACTAAAATTCTCTGACATTTCCAGTTAAGTTGAGTCAGTGTCATGTGGGAGCTGTAGAAACTTAAAGCTGAAAATAATCCGTTAAATTTTTCTATCCTTCTCTCCACTTTTTAGAGACATGGATCAAACTAATTTTGAGAGTTGTCTTCCTGCTTGTATTTGAGCACTAAGTAAAAATTTTCTTCAAAATAGATAATATCAGATATTTTAAGCCCTGAGGTATATGTTTCCAGATCCAAGGGCCAAGCTGGTATTACTGTATTCCTATTTTCTTCCACTCTGCTGGAGACTAAATGACCCTAAACCTAGTCATTTCAGTCCTAGCTCCAAAGTACAAACCAGACTTTTTCTGTCACATCTACCTTAAAAATGTAAGCTGCAGGGCAGAAATATTGTCCTTCCAAAACAAGGCAGGAGAGGGAGTGGGTGGGATGGGACAAACGAGGGGAAAAAAAGAAAAACTTACTAAGATGTTAGACATCTAACTACTCACTGTTAAAACGATCCTGGTTTTTTTGAATGTTATGAAACTGTATGTCTAACTCACTAGCCAGCTGGAAATCCATAGGTAATATTTGGCTTGCAAAAAGTTACAGCATTTGACAAATAACAAATTGTCATTTTATTTTTCTAGTGAAGATGAATTGCTCAAGTTTCTTCAGAAGTTGAATGAAGAGTGTAGTAAGCTGATCATTCCTGTGCAGACCCTGAATAACCATTTCCTCAGAAATTCTCACAAGGTATTCAACCAAACAGAAGATTGATTTAGAGTGTATCATTCCACCTTGTAAAATGAAAACTCTGAATATTCATCAACCGTCTTGGTTATTACATAGTTATGTAAAGCTGTCCAATATTCTTTCTCTAAAGAACACTTCTTAAAATTAATTTATTTCAGAGAGTGAAGCCACACAACTAAAGGAGATAGATTTGTTTCTCCATGTTTCTACTGATAGGAGAGTTAAGGTGACAAAAGTTTCCAACAAAGGCTGCTAGGGAGTAGTAGCTTGTTGTGCATAAATCAAAGAATTAAAACCCAGCATAAATGCAGTTATAAACCTTTTCTGGCACTGTCTTTTGTGATACATTAACTGTAGAATATTAAATGATAATCTACAATTATGTAATTATGGCAAATAACTGTAATTATTAACAGATGGTACTGCAGTGGGCACCGACTGAATGTTATATTGACGTCTGCAAAGACATGATTTGCAACGTTAAAAAGTTGGGAGAAGAAGTTGGCAAACTGAAGGACCTTGTGGTGGAGGTGGGTGTGTGTGAGTGAGGCTGTTAAACACTGTGTGTAAGTTTCTGATGCAACCTCACATGTGACATCTGTCAGGGAAATGTTTCATACCTTGGTCTGCCAAAGGCTGTTTAGCCTTAGTTTGGGCATTGCATTGATCTCTCCCCCTTCCACCTTTTCATGGACAGAATGAGAAATAATCTCTAATATTCCACAGCAGTGTGGACAATCTCCAGAAGAAAGTACAATCTACCTTTTTGTTTCTACTGCACAAAATAATTAATTGGAATGTATCCCTGTGCTCTTGGACAACCACTGTGGCATAGATTCCAAGCTGAATACTTACACTCTTACTTTTTAATTAAGGAATCTTTTGTTTGGAATTATTGACTCACAAGGAAGATACTAAGGTTTTATGGATTGAATGGGAGGCATCCCAGATAACTCTGCAGAGTGACAAAAGAAGAGGGTGGGAGAGGTCAAGGCTAGATGTTAGCACCACATCAGTCACTCTCAAGCCAACACAGTGACACTCTCTTGTCAGATGGGGTCATTTTAAGTAATAGGCTGGTAAAATGAACGGCCGCTGGGGTAGGGTAAGTGGAGCATCAGTGTCAGAAAGGAATCTGTTGCTGAATGAAGCCATGTGGAAGTCAGACCTTGAGTATAATGCTACTAATGCAATTTCCTGTAGTTAAGTAAATTTAATGTAATATAACAGCCTTCTCCCAATAAATCACTTAGCACCAAATATATTAAGAGGTAGAGACTGTGGAAAAGAACTTATTAGGTATTTATTCCTTTTCCAAATATATTAAGAGGTAGAGACTGTGGAAAAGAACTTATTAGGTATTTATTCCTTTTTTTGCATATGCAGTCATCAATTGTCTATATATTTGCCTCCCATATAAGCAGGCCAGTTATAAGGGCTGAGGGTGTTCCAAGTTCGGAGCCACTTGACTTTATCTGTACATAAGGTTTAATAGCTGTCAAGATGAAGCATGGTGTCTTTGTATCCTGTGTGAAACAGCCTTCTAATTACTTCAAAAATGCAATTCCTTCTTTTAAAATCCTGTTATATTTTATGAATTTCACTTATGAATACTTTAATAAAAGACATTTTTGTGCTACTTAATTTATGATGGAGCACTTTTGAATGTAGAGCACCCAAGTCTTTATGATGAACGTGTGAATCTAAGTGAAACAGTTAAACCTCTTAAATAAAATGTTTGTATAAATTCCCTGGAAGTCTTCAGTCCTGTTTGCTAAACTTAGTCATTACAAGACTTTGCCAGCACTACATGTCTGTAGCATATAATTTTTGAAAGTGCAGTAAATGAGATGGCTTTCCAAGCATTGTGAACTAAGGTAGGAAATCAGAACCTAACCCTGCTGTCCTTTATGACAAGGCTTCACTCAGGTTCAGCATGCATTTGAGCAGGCACGTGTAAGGTGCTTTCCACTCTCCCTTTAATTTCAAGAAAGTCTAATCTGTTACAAATTTAACTTGCTTTCTGAGTTGTTTAAGTAATTAAATGGCAGAAGTCCTAGTTAAAACATTTGATAGTCGGAGGTCAACTGTTTTGTTATTAGATTTTTGTAGCATCTAATAACAGCAGTGTTTTACTCCTGAGTAATTAAGTTTGTGAATGAACAATTTGTTTTTCTAATATATGTTACAGAATGATGGAACATCAGAGAAGATGAACATTTACACACATTTGTTTCAAATTAAATAGGACAGACAGAAAAAAGTAATATTAATCCTAGATGCATGCAGATTCTTAGAACTGGGTACTTTATAATCTACTTAGGAAGCTTTCACACTAACTTTTTTTTTTTCACTTTTTACATGGATTTGACATCTGTCTCAGTATGAAGAGAAGAATAAACCTAACCAAGTGAAACTTCCAGAAAGAGCAGCCACGTTGGAAAAAAGATTAGTAAAAATGGGAGTGGTAACATTGCTTGGATTTAGTTTTTTCATATTTGTAATTAAATTAGTAGCAAAGAGAACTCGAATTTAAGTTTAGTGCTGTTTCTCATCATATCTGTAGTACTTGTATCTAGTATGTACTTTGATCTAAAAATAAAGTTAATAAAAATTAAAACTGTTACTTAAGAGTGTCTCAGGGTTTTATTTTGAAATTAATTGTTGGTATAGAATGTAGGTCTAAAATCTTGTCAAAGCTGCTTTTTTTTTTTTGCATAAAGCTGTGATTATTGTTTACTAATTACTACTTTCAGTTTTTTACCTTTACCTGTTCGGAGATGAACATAGGCAAATTCTAATTATATGTCAGATGTTTGTATTCAAAATTATAATGCAGATATGTTTTGGGTATTGGGAGGGTTTAAAATATTTGAAGTATCACTTTCAATTTTATGTTGATAAAGATCTTTGCTCTTGCAGAGAGATATATGTGATTTCTTTTTACGATCAAGAGAACTGTGGAGATGATGTTACATATTGTCTAAAAAGTCATTTCCCACTGAACTATGATACTTAAATTATGCCTGAAATCTGCTTCCTTAGGGATACTCGCCTCTATTAAGAGTTCCATCACATCTATTAAAAGGATTATAGTAGTCCTTTGCTATAAGAATGCAGACGACTTAGAAGGCATAGCAGCTTGTTTTTTCTTGGTCTGGTCTTTCACTACAAATTTTTTCTTAATATTTTCTCCACTTAGAAAGGTGTTTGTAATCCCACAGTGAAACATTTGTAACTAGTTTTGATCTGCTTAGCAAACCAGCTATGTTGGGAAAAAAAGGGAGTTGATGTAAATGAATTCAAGCTAGTTATATCTTTTCAGGTTTCAGTAAACATCTGTAAAAATGCTGAATATTTTGGGATAGACATTTTTCTTTTAAAATTAAACAAAAGGAGTCTAAAACAACATAAAACTGAATGGATGTGTGAAACTTTTGGTCTCTGAGTTTTCAGAAATGTTGTGTGGAGTCTTAACCTTTGGTATTCCCTCTAGAGACTAGTAAGGAGAAGATAAAAACGTGAGTGCTATTCCAATCACTGTTACTGCTGTTTTCTGCTTTTTTTAGAGAATTGCATTGGGTGTTAGTGTGTTTCCTTGTTACTGCAGTTGTACCTCTTTTCGTCCTTCAGTGCCAGGAACATCCTACAGAGTGGTGAGGCCAGAGGCAAAAACAACATAACTTTGGGATTTTTTATTATTTTTTTCTGCTCCCAAACTGATGTCAGAGGGGATAAGCTGAATTTACCACCACCATCTACCAGAAGTGGAAGCGAACATTCTATCAGCATGAACAAAGTATATAAAAGGAAATATGTTTCTTCGTATTATCTTAGAATTAATCCTAAACTAACAGGGAGCATATTTTGAAAGGAAGAACCTTTTATATGCACACCACTCCTCTAATCAGCTTGAAATACGGTTCACATGCAGTTGCTCAGTGATGGGATGGCTCATAGGTAGTACTAGAACTTTGCCACCTAATGCCTTTTGGGAGTTTCTGTTGGGTGAAGGTGTTTGGGGTTTTGGGGGTTGGTAGTGGAGGGGGAGAGGCCAGGCATGTTGTCCAGACTATATTTCCTAAATGTACTTTTGCATTAGTTAAGTGGAATTATTTCAACCATTAGTAAGGTTTCTGCCCTTAAAGATTCTGCTTCTTAGCCCTTACTTCTCCACTTAAGTGACAGTTTACATTAACAAGGTCACTTTAAAGGACGCTGAATATACATTCCATTTCAAGAGAAGCATTTCCTGCCACTAGTAGATCTTGACATTTGAAACAACAAAAATTTAAACTTTTTTTCTGTCAGTTTGAAGAAAAGATCTGGTCAGATGGAGGCCTTTTAAGCTTAACTTGGAGCTCTTGCAGTTGAACAGAAAATCTGCTCCAGAAACGTTTTATCAGTATTTAACTAAATTGTTATGCCTTTGGTATAAAATACTTGGGAGGAAAAAAAATAATGTATGATGGTTGCTGGTATATTTTTTTTTCTAGTGTGAGAGTTAAAATAAAATGTTTTTTGCAGAAGTGAGTCAAAAGTCTGAACTTCAGGAGATGACCTCCAAAATACATTTGGAAGAAGCTGGTCCTTTTAAATTATCTTACGGATCACCTGTTTCTGATTCTTACAGTCACAGTTGCAAACACACATGTGAACATAATTTGGGTTAAATATAGGCATTGTGCCAGCAGTGTCCTTGGCATCCTGCACTGTTCAAGTATAGTGTTCAGAATTCCATAAACCACTCACAAGAAGTAAGGATCTTGGAGTAACCACTTCAAGCTATTTTCATTAACTGATCAATCAGAAACTGCATTGCATGAGGAGGACATGTTAAGAGCCAAATTAACAAAGAATATTTTAACATACCATATCATTTAAAAAAAAAAAATTTGCATTTACCTTCTTGGATTCCAAACTTGGCCTTACACAACGCATTTCAAGATCCTTTATTCACTTTCATGTTGTTGCAGTGCCTCTTTCAAATTCTCTGACAAGATGTCACAATATGGTAGTGATAGGAAGCAAAGAAACAGATTCCTTCAGCATCTGGCCCCTGAGCGGCGCTGTCAGAATTCTTACCCCCACCAGCACCTCCTGAGGGAGCCTTCATCTGAAAACGTCCCTGCTGAGAGGCCTCCTTCTGCAAGTCATGAAATTGCAGTCATTATCCCAGAACAGTAAGAATACAGTGATTTGCACATCTATGAGGGGATTGGAGGAGACTGCTAAAGAGCTTTGCATGTATTAAGCAGGTAAGCTGTGCAGCCCTGCGGCTGTTGTTCTCCTACAGTAGTGCAAATTGAGATGCTGAGGATTGAGTGAATTGGACCTCGGGCCAAATCCTGCGGGATACCTAGTTGCTTAAAGATGCACCGAGGTTCCTACTTGCAATATCATTGGATACCTAACTTGTCTTCATAGGGATGACTATTCATACAATGGCCATTTCTGAATCTTTAGGCTATTAGTAAAATTGTGGCCTTGGGCGATCCTGTGGAGATCTGAAGGAACTGCAAGATTTTTTTTTTAAATTTTCCTGTTTAAGACAGACTGTGGCTTATGTGTCCTATGTCTCTCTTCTGTGCTTTGGGGTTTGCCCTGCTCTTTGAGCTTGGCTTGGGCAGTACCTGGCCTTTCATAAGGCATTACCCTTATGAAAGAGATTGTTTTTCCTATTATATTCTCCATTGACTTCAGCATGTGTTTGGTTTACCTTCTTTTATTTCATCCAAGTACCTTGTTGAGGACAACACTTAAAATGTGCCATTTATTCTTCTTTCTTTTGTTGCCTTTGAACCCCTTCAGGTGTTCTCCAAAGCTATCACTTCCTCTTAAGTATGAGTAGGTAATTGTTTGCAATTGCCTTCTCTGTTTTCTGCAAAAGCTACAGGTCGTCTTTCCCAAATAAAACTCCTGTGTTACTAGTAAAGTGCTACAAATTTTGCTTTGGATCTTTACATACAGAGACTGCAGTTCTGATACCTGTTAGTAGGTAGCAAGGCTACAAAGCCTTGAAAGTCTAACAGGTATCAGAACTGCAGATTTCTGCTTTTAAAGATGTGTGCTGTCATTCCTTTGTTCTGGAGGCAGGGGGAAGTGTATATTTGAAAATTTACATTTCCCTATTCCAGAAATAGGAATTTTCAGGTAATGGGGCTGTATTGAGATACAAAGTGAGATATGACATGGGGTATTACTGACATGAAATGAATTGTATGGTAGGTATCCTCAACAGTTTTAATAGCTGGTAAATTACTTCTGGTTTTTATCCTGATCCAAATGGTGTAGTTTCATATAACATAGAGCCGTAGTCCCTGGAAGTGGGACTTAGAGATACCTCTGGGGAAGGATTTTCTGTTCTTTTAAGATGTGCTACTGGCTGTAATATATATGGGACGATGTGTTCTACTTAAGAGTTTGGTGGAGTTTTTCGTAAAAAAAAATTTCAGATGAGCCTTCCAGACCTTCAGCTTTCCTGAAAACAGTCGTTACTTGAATGTAGAAATATGGGTTTAACTACATTATTTTCATTATTGTATTGAAAAACCTCAGCTGGATTTCAGAAGGTATGCAGAAAATGGGACTTTCAGTGCTCTGGCTACTCCACTGTCATCTGTCATGCACATGGTATGATTTCTTAACTGTAGGAGAAACTGTGCACGTAATACTTGTTGAAGAGACCTACACATTTCTAGATTGTCTGTTCTTGCAGCAAGGGAGGCCAGCAGCCTCTTCAGGCTGCATCAGGAACCAGCACTCCCTCTCATGAGAGACAGTCCTCCATGAACTTCAACATGAGTGAGTCCTTTCCACAGGCTGCAGTTCTTCACGAACTGCTCCAGTGTGCCCCCCTGCCATGGGCTGCAGTCCTTCAGGAACAGATTGCTCCATTGTGGGTCTCCTGTAAGGCACAAGTCCTGCTACGACCCTGCTCTAGCATAAGCTTCCCACAGGGTCACAGCCTCCTTCAACCCAGCACGGGGTTCTCCATGGGCTGTGGGTGGATGTCTGCTCCACCATGGACCTCTGTTGGCTGCAGGGGCACAGCCTGACTCACCATGGTCTGCTTGGGGATCTCTGCCCTGACAGCTGGAGCACCTTCTCCCCCTTGTTCTTCACTGGCCTGGGTGTCTCCACAGCTGTTCCTCTCACATTGTCTAACATTCTCTTTGGCTTAATTGCTGCTGCAGAGGGGTTTTTTCACATTATCAAACAGTGGTCCCATAGGTGCAACTACCATCACTGATGGGCTTGACATTGGCCAGTGGCAGGTTCGTCTTGGAGCTGGCTGACATTGGCTCTGTCAGGCATGTGGGAAGCTTCTGGCACCTTCTCACAGAAACCACCCCTGTAGCCCCCATTACCTAAACCTGGCCATGCAAACCCAGTGTGGTCCCCTAGGTTCCTTTCCAAACTTGCCTGTCAGTCTCTATAATAGGAGTGTGGTTTTAAGTAGAAATAATGGATCCAAGGTGAACTTCTGTAGGGCTAGCACAAAGTGGAGGGGTTGGAGAAAGAATCTGGATAGCAATAAAGCTGGAATGCAGATGTGGTAAATGACTTATGGGGAAGGAAAGGACATCATTGATTAACCACTCATGCAGTAGCCACAGGTAAAGGAGTTCCTGTTGATACAGAAGGGTATGAGAAATTCTAAGAAGTCAGCTTTTTACTGCAAGCCCGAGAAAGCTGGTAACAGGAAGGATTGTAGCCTCTGTTTGTACAGGTCTAAAACACTGCAGGAATTTGCTGTCCTCTCACTGGTGTTTCTCTGCCCTGGTAATTGATTCAAAGTGTATTGTAAATGTAAGAAATAAGTTGGCCAGAAGCTAAAAATTGGAGTGTTTTTACACTGATTACATTTTATCAAATAGATACTGAATGCTCATCTCTTGCTTTTAAGACCTGCTGGAGTTAGTAAGAGGAGCTGTAGATGCCTCTAGGCAAGTAGTACTGTTGTAGAAGCATTCATGTGTCCCAGGCTTCAATTACTCTTACTCGGAAGTCTTTGCAGTCGAAAGGTTTTGACATTGCCATTGTGGGTGGGTGTTGGATGTTGACTTCTGGGGGTTGTTTGGGGTATTTCTTTCAAGTTAAGTTGGTAAGTGGGTGAATGTTACTGTGTCAAAACTTCATATAATTCTACCTTTTGCATTTTCTTTCTGAAACGGTATGTGCTTACATCTAGTTCCATGTCTGTGATCTTGAGAAGTTGTACCGAGATACAGGAGAATGGCTGTAATACGCTGCCTGAAGAACAGCTCTTAAAGGGTGCTTCCTAGCTTGCTCTTCCAGGATTTTCACCGGGAGTTGACAACTGCAGGCTTCTTTTAGTAACAAGAGCTGTGTAGTCCTTAACTCACTTAGCAACCTTGGGCATTTGTCTTTTTTTCAGCCAAGGAGTGCCGTCTCGGAAGTGGGGCATCTCCAGCTTGATAATGCAGGTTCGTTGTTTGGAATATGTGTTACCTTGCTTTGCAGAGATGACACGAAGCGAAAAAGTTGCTAAATTCCTTATTCTTGAGTTTGCTTCCAGCCCCGGCCTCATCGCCCGTCTCTCGGGCGGGGCCCGCCAGTCGCCTCTCGGGCCGGGGAGCGGTGCGGCGGCAGCGGGTTCCCCCAGCCCGGGATTCCATCGCGATGGGGCGCGTAGCCCGTCCCCCGGTCGGAGCGCATGGGCCGGGGGTCCCCGCGGTGCGGGGCTGCGCAGGGACGCTCTGGGCGGGGGCGCCCCGGCGCCGGTGCCCGCGGAGAAGCCGGCCCGGCTCTGCGGGGCCCGGGACGAGAGGAGGCGGCCGGGCGGTGTCCAGCCCATACCGGAACTGCTCTCGTTCTCTGCTTCTTCTCTCGCACCGGATCGCGGTTCCGTTCCGTGCTCGGTGTTCGCGGGTGCGCGTACCGAGCCGTGAATTGCCGTCGTGCCAAACCCCCAGAGGTGCCAAGCGCTGCCGGTCTGTAACAGCCTGCCGGGGCCGCCGCCGGCTCTGCAGCAGGTCGTGTAGCATCTGCTGGCGGGCTTGAACTCACTGTCTGCTTGTAGGGTTATTGGAAAGCAACTGGCTCCTCGGGATTCTTTGCCTAATCAGAGGTGTTACCTCCTCCTCTTCCCCCAGTGTCTCTTGACATCATTTCATCCATCAGAGTTTCAGAGGAAAAAAAACACCAACCAAAGCAGAACCCACCCAGTCTGAGAGCAGCCCACACCAGCCCCTCAGTTTTGCCGTGACTGCAGGGAAGAGCTGGATCGGGGCAAAGATGAAGGATGGGAGCGGGGCTGAACTCCATGTCCTGAGGGATTTGGTGCAGGGCGAACCGAGAGGAATCCAGAGCGATGCACCTACTGGCATGCCCAGTATCCCGGCAGGCGATCAGTAAGCCCCGCGGTCGCGCGTGGGGATGCGAAGGTGCTTGACCCACGGGAAAGAAGTAGCCCTCCAGGTGCGTTTGCCTCTGCTCGTCATTGTTGCTCCATGGGATTTCTTCTGCCCCCCGCAACTGACCTGATGTGGACCGAAGCGTTTCTAACATGAACTTTCTGCCTGGGATATGGTGGTCTCTTCCCTTGGTCTTGGTCTGGGCGACCCCACCAGTCACCTCCTCATGGTGGTAAGCTGTGCAATTCCAGAAATTTTTATTTGCTCTTGGGGAAGGTGGGGTCGGATTAATTGTGAATTAGGGGAGGTGGGGGAAGCCTCTCCCTCTCAGTCTCGCAGAAGCGGAGCTCACTGCTGCCAGCTGCTCCGGTCCAGAAAGTCCGGCCTTAAAGCGAGCGGATTTAGACGGTTCCGGCACCTCCTTCCACATCCCGTCCCCGCTCTCCGACCTCCTTCTCCGCATAAGCACAGCGCAACTGCCAGGGCTACCCGGGGCTGTCGGCAGCGGTGCGGGAGGACTCGGCCCGGCGGGAGCAGCGGGCACCGCCCGGCC